>CAJQZJ010000002.1:0-14557 GCA_907164525.1 Lophiomys imhausi
AGCCAACAGAAGACCTTCACCACTCCCTCCTCCCCTCCACATTTAACCCCCTAGCCTCATCCCTAGGTCTACAACAGAACATCAGCTGCAGCCTTCCTCTCCTCCACCTCACCAACATCTCCTACGGATCTCACAGACCATCTCTTTCTCACCTCCCTCCCCCACGTTGTCACTTTATCCCAGCCCCCAACAGGTTGGCATCCCCTGCTAATACACAGACCATTCCTGCCAGGGAAGCAGGTAGACTGTCTATAGATCATCCTCTCTCTCCCTGTTCCTCTAAAGCCAAATCCCCAGTCTCATCCTGAGCTATAGCAGACCTTCTGAGATGACCTGTCTTCACTGTCTCCCTCCATTCCAAGGAGATGAAATAAGCATGTCCTGGTTGGACACTCTGGTTCCCCTGCTCCTGTGAACCCTTCAGACTCCTAGCCTAGCCTCACTCCTAAGTGTCAGCTCTCAATGCTCAGAAACACCTTTACCTGGAGCACCGTAAGCACAACTATCAGATCTAAAGAATATTCACTACTAGGCAACACACAGCCAAGAAACATGCAGAACGCTAAATAGATTGGACCAGAAGAGAAAGTCCTCTTTAATCAAAATACTATATGTGCAGAACAACAACAACAACGAAAGAATATTAAAGCTGTAAGGGGAAAAGATCAATAACATATAAAGGCAGACCTACTAAAATTACACTTGACTTCTCAATGGAGACTCTAAAAGGAGAACGGCCTGGAAAGATGTGCTACAGACTCTAAGAGACCAACAGATGCATTCCAGATTGCTATACCCATCAAAACTTTAAATCAACATAGATGGAGAAAATATGTTCCAACATAAAGCAATATTTAAACAATATCTACAAAACCAACGCCATGGAAGGTGATACAAGGAAAACTCAACCCAAGGAAGTTAATTATATCCAGGAAAACACAGGGAATACTCTCAGACAAGCAAAATCAAAAGAAGGGATTTTGAAAAAGAACACACACACCACCCTTACCCCACTCCATCATCATCATCATCATCATCATCATCATCATCATCATCATCATCAACAAAAACAACAAAATAACAGGAATCAGCAATCACTGGTCATTGATGTCTCTAAGCATCAATGGTCTCAGTTCCCAAATAAAAATGCCAAGACTAGGTGGGCAGTGGTGGCACACACCTGTAACCCCACCACTAGGGAGGCAGAAGCATGTGGACCTCTGAGTTCCAGGACAGCCAGGGCAACACAGAGAAACCCTGTCTCATAAAACAACAACAACAACAAACAAACAAAAAAAGCCTCAGGCCGACAGAATGGATGCAGAAACAGGATCTATTCTTCTGCTGCATCCAAGAAAAACACGTCACCATTAAGCATAGACATCACCTCAGGCTAAAGAGTTGGAAAAAGATCTTCGAAGAAAATGGACCTGAGAAGTAAGCTGGTGTAGCCATTTTAATACCTAACAAAATAGACTTCAAATGAAAACCAATAAGAAGAGATAGGAAAGGACAGTATATATTCATCAAAGGAAAAATCCACTAAGAGATATTTCAATTCTTAATATCTATGTCCTAAACAAGGTCATAAAAGAAACACTCTTACAGCTTAAATCACATGATGACTCTCTCACACTGATAGTGGGAGACTTTAATACACCATTGTCTCGAATAGACAGACCATCCAGACAAAAACTAAACAGAGAAATAAATCCTGGAGCAAACTGATGCTATAAACCAAATGGACCTAACATATTCACAGATGTTTTACATACAGACCAAAGAATGCATTTTCTTCTGTTCATCTCATCAAACTTTCTCCAAAACTGACAGCACATGCTTGGTCACAAAGCAAGTCTCCACAGATACCAGAAAATTGAAATAGCTTCCACGAGACAACCACAGATTAAAGCAGATCAACAACAGGAACAACAGAAAGTTTACTTACTCATGGAAACCGAACAAGTGTCTACTGAATGCAAAAAAGGTCAAGAAAGAAAGACTTTTCTAGAATTCAATGAAAATGAATACACAGTATACACAACTCATGGGACCCAATGAAGGCAGTTCTAAGAGGAAAGTTAATAGTACTAAGTGCGTGCATGAAAAACCAAACAACTACAATAACAAAAGCTGGAGATCTTATACTAGCAACTTAACAGCACACCTGAAAGCTCTAGGACAAAAAGAAGTAATTACGGGTGTAGAGGAGTAGATGGCAAGAAATTATCAAACTCAGGACTGAAATCAATAAAATAGAAATGAAGAGAACAATACAAGGAATCAATGAAACATGGGTTGGTACCTTGAGAAAAATTAACTGATAAACAACTCTTATCCAAGCTAACTAAAAGGTGGAGAGAGAATATTCAAATTAACAAAATCAGAAACAAAAAGGGGGCATAACAACAGAAATGGAGGAAATCCAGGGGATCATAAGGACATACTTTAAAAACCTGTACTCCACCAAGTTGGAAAATCTAAAAGAAATGAGTAATTTTCTCAATACATACCACTTACTAAAATTAAATTAAGCAATTTACATAGACTGTAACTCGGAGATTAATGCTTCCATTTGTGGCCTTCTCTAATTATTGTCAAGGGTATACTCAAATTTAATATTAAAAATTTCACAGCTGAATGTCGTAGTGCATGCCTTTAATCTAAGCACTTGGTAGGCACAGGCAGGGTTGACTTCTCAGTTTGAGGACAGCCTGGAATATATAGTGAGTTCCAGGACAGCGAGAGCTACATAGTGAGATCCTGTCTCAAAAAAGAAGCCCCCCACCAAATGGCTGGCATGGTGGCTCATGCCTTTAATCCAAGAACTTGTGAAGCAGAGGCAGGTGGGTATCTATGAATTCAAAGTCAGCCTGGTCTATGTAGCTAGTTTGAGAACAGCTAGAGCTACATAATAGCGACCGTGTCTCAATTTTTCCAAATATTAATTTTACTTTCATATGCCTCATTAGTATTTCTTGTTTTTCATTTTTCACAAGCCAACCCCTCCTCTTTCATTTCTTTTAATGGAAAAGCCCAATATTTATCTTCCATTCTGTCATCCCCAAACATGACAAACAATTATATGGTAAATCCCCTCAAACATTCATAAATAGTGCCTCCATTTCTATTTTCAGAGTTACAGAAGTGGGCTTTCATATTTAAGAATATATGGACTTGCCAGGCGTGGTAGCATAAGCCTTTAATCCCAGCACTCGGGAGGTAGAGGCAGGAGGAACTCTGTGAGTTCAAGGCCAGCCTGGTCTACAAAGTGAGTCCAGGACAGTCAAGGATACAGAGAAACCCTGTCTCGAAAAACCTTAAAAAAATGTGAACTTTATTTTTTATTGGTTCTTGCTAAATTGAAATCATCCAAAATGATGATGAACAGGTTTAAGGATGTAGTTGTTTGTCGTGTTTTCTTTGCCTTGTATGAGGTCCAGATGTCAATATACCAGGCATGGTGACACACTCAAGGATAGCCTGGACAATGTGAGACTGTGCAAAAATATAGGGGGAGTCTCAATTCCTAATTGCTCTGGCACTAGGAATTATCAAATGTGTGTGTGTGGTTTGCTGTGGATCAAACTTGAGGCCTTACACATACTAGGCAAGTGCTTTACCAAGTTACACCATCTACACTCATCAAAATTTCAAATAAAAAAAATCACTCTACTTTTGTGTGAAATGGAGAGAGAGAGAGAGAGAGAGAGAGAGAGAGAGAGAGAGAAAGAAGCCTGATGGTGGCTCAGTGGGTAAAGGCGCTTTTTGCCAAACCTGAGTTTGATTCCTGGGCCCATATGGTAAAATAATAGAACCAAGAACACAAGGTGTCTTCTGATGTCCATATGCACACACACAAGATACACAAGTAAATGCAAAAAAAAAGAAAAAAATAACAACTATGATTCCTACTCCCTAACATTGAGCAACCCCACCACGATCAGTACTATTAGTGGCTGAGACACAACTCCATGCTTCAACAAGTGTCCCTCGTCTATGCCACTCTGAATGGATAAGGGAATTTGGAGGAAGTGGAAAAGGCCCAAGGGGAAAGTAAGAGCCCTAGTGCCAGCTCTTCAAACAAACAAGCCCTGGATCTGAAGCTCTTGGTAGCTGGAAGATGCCCAGCTCTTCCTCTGAACCCCTTGTCTTAATCTCACCTCTGTCTTATTGCTGTGAAGAGACACCATGACCACGGCAATTCTTACAAAAGAAAACATTTAATTGGAGTTGGCTTACAGTTTCCAAGGTGGACTCCATTATCATCATAGTGGGAAGCATGGCAGTATGCAAGCAGACATGGTGCTGGAGTTGAGAGTTCTACAATTTGATCTGTAGCCAGTAGGAGACTGGTGTCAAATGGGCGTAGTTTGAGCATATGTAAGACCTCAAAGTCCACCCCCACAGGGGTACAATTCCTTTAACAAGGCCACACCTCCTAATAGTGTTACTCCCTATGGAGCAAGTATTCAAACACAAGACTCTATAGGTGACAAACCTTTTCAAACCACCAGTCTCCTTTATATACCACTTGTTGTGTTGGTTTTTTTTTTTGTTTATTGTTTTTCCTGAGAGAAGGTTTCTCTGTGTACTAAGCCCTGGGTGTCCTGGACTCACTTTGTAGATCAGGTTGTCCTTGAACTCACAGAGATCCACCTGTCTCTGCCTCCCCAGTGCTGGGATAAAAGGTGTGCACCACAACGACTGGCCTGTTGTGGTTTTTGTTAATTTGATACAAGCAAGTCATTTTGAAAGAGGGATTCTCAGGTTGAAAAAATGCGTTCAACAGATTGAAGGCAAGCCTATTGGCGACATTTCCGTGGTTAATGTTTTGATATGGGAGAGTCCAGTGCACTGGGGACGGCTGCACCCCTAAGCAAGTGGCCCTGAGTTGTTAAGGAAGCAGCTGAGCAAGCCAGTAAGCAGCACTCTTCCATGGCCTATTTCAGTTCCTGCCTCCTGCTTCTTTTCCTGCTTGATCTCCTGCCTTGGTTTCCCTCAGTGCTGGACTGTGATCAAGATGGATGTGTAAGCTCAAATTAACCTTTTCCTTCCCAAGTTGCTTTTGGTATGGTTTTATCACACCAACAGGAAGCAAACTAAGATCCTCACAGAACAGATTAAAAGTGGGTCTGCCCACTTCAAAGGACTTAAGAAAAAAATTCCTCACAGGTATAACCAGCTACTTGTATTCCAGATGTAGTCAAGTTCACAACCATGAACAGCCATCATAGCAAGAAACAAAAAGTTCAACACAAATAGTTTATCTTTCTAATACTCTTAGTTTTTGTCACTCACGCACTTTACCCTCTACATAGTTATCAGTGCAGATTTTCTACTTGGTTTTTAAACTGAGGAGTATTGTCAGATTTCATATATCCTTTAATGGCTACATGAATGAAGAACTCCCTGATAGTTTTGCTCACTGCCTGCTCGGTGGTGTCCTAAGCTGTCCTTAAGATTGACTCTCCTTACTCAAAGTCTCCCTTAAGGGTGTAGAGTAGATCTCACGGCTGAAGCAGGAGTGCTTTGAGAGGCACCAGGGCTACAATTTGGACTGCTTCCTTTTTTGGGGTAGGGGGTTTGAGACAAGGTTTCTCTGTGTAATAGTACTGGCTGGCCTGTGCTCACTTTGTAGACCAGGCTGACCTCGAACTTACAGAGATCCTCCTGTCTCTGGCTCCCATGTGCTGGAATTAAAGACTTGTGCTACCATCCCTGGCAAGTCCACATATTCTTAAATATGAAAGCCCACTTCTGTAACTCTGAAAATAGAAATGGAGGCACTATTTATGAATGTCTGAGGGGACTTACCATGTAATTGTCATGTTTGGGGATGACAGAATGGAAGATAAATATTGGGCTTTCCATTAAAAGAAATGAGAGGGGTTGGTTGTGAAAAATTAAAAACGAGAAATACTAACGAGGACGTCCAACAGGCTGCCTCTGGACCTTTATCCCATGTGTTTTCTGATGCCCAATAAGGTGTGAGCTCTGGGTGAAAGCCTTCCCACACTGGCTGCACACATATGGGCGCTCTCCAGTGTGAGTTCTCTGATGCCTAGTAAGGTGGGAACTCTGGCGGAAGGCTTTCCCACATTGCTGACAATGGTAGGGCTTAGCTCCAGTATGAGTTCTCAGGTGCTGAGAAATGGCTGAGCGGTCATTAAAGGTCCTCCCACACTCTGGACACCCAAATGGTCTCTCTCCACTATGGGTTCTATAATGCTGTACGAGGGAGGAGCTCTGAACGAATGCTTTCCCACAGACCAAGCACAGGTAAGGCCGCTCTCCTGTGTGGATCTTTTTATGGGCAGAAAAGTACCGAGCATCCTGAAATATTTTACCACATTCGCTGCATCGGCAACGTTGGCTCCCCTTGTGAATTTTTATACAAAATATCTGCTGAGGATGCTGGTTGTTAGGTTTCCCACAATTGTTGCCTTTCCTAGTTTTCCCCTCCTCAGAACCCCTCTGGTAAGTTTTTACAAGGGAACCATATTTTATGGAAGTATTGATTTGCCTGCCTTTCCCTGTTTCAGAGGTCTGCAGGTGAGTGTTTACATAGGAACCGTGTTTTATCAAAGTGCTAATTTCTGTGACTCTTCCTCCTTTAGAACCCTTCTGTTGAGTTTTTACATATTTCAAGGAATTACTGTTTCCTTGGACTTTACCCACTTCATAGCCTTTCTGGTGAATTTTTATAGGTAAGGTACATGTCAACGAACTGCCCCTGTCCCTGGCTCTTCCTGCCCCAGACCACATCTGGTGATTTTGGATAAATGAAACTTGTGACATGGAATTGCTTTTTCCAACTTTACCCCGTTCAGGGCCTTTCTGGTGAATTTTTGTTGGTGCATCAGGTACCATGGTATTATAGCTACTGTCCCTGACTCTACCCCCTTCAGAGCCACTGGCTTTCTGGTAAATTTTTTGAGGCGTACCAAGTGTGATGTAATCTCTGCTGTCCCCAACTTTACCCTGCTTGGAACCTTGTTGGTGTTTTTTAGTAGATGAACCACGTGTCATGGAATTGCTGCCATCTCTGCCTTGCTGCCCCACAGAGTCCCTTTGCTGATTTCTCATGGGTGAACGTTGTGTCTCGGAAATGGCTTTTTCCCTGGCTTTCCTCCTTCCAGTGACCCTCTGGTTACATTTTACATGCAAATGCTTTCTAGGAAGATCATCACTGATTGAGTCCTGGGTTGTGTGAAGACTAGTTTGCCCCCGAGAGTCGGAACTTTCAGACAGCTTCCTCTGAGGGCAGCCTTTTTCCTGTACAAACTCTGGTTGGTTTGATTCTATGGTGTGGGTTTCCTGGACTCCATCTTGTGAGATACTTTCAAAGACAGTGGACTGGCTACCATTACTTGAGAAATCTGTTGGATCAGGAATGGGAGAATCTGGAGTTAACTCTTCGTTTCCCAGTGTAGGCTCCCACCCTGAAAGAAACCAAAAGAGATGCATATTGCAGTTAAAAGTGCCAGAATGACACTGTAACAAACAGTATTAAAAAAAGAGGTTACCGGAGCTGGAGAGATGGCTCAGTGGTTAAGAGCACTGGTTGCTTTTCCAGATGACTGGGGTTCAATTCCCAGCACTCACATGGCAGCTCATAACTGTCTGCAACTCCAGTTCCAGAGGATCCAACACCCTCACACAGACATGCATGCAGTCAAAACACTAATGTACAGAAATAAAAATAAATAAATACTTAAAAAAAAAGAAGTTACATCCTCTCCTCAAATAGTCACACAGTCTAGGAAGTGACAAGCTGTGAATAAGCAGCAATACCAGGAAAAATCAACTTAATGACCAAGACATTGGGTGAGGGCAAGGAACTTTCTCTCATTCCCCCAAACAAACCAAACCTGAAGCTGCCCTTGTGCACTCAAGGCTCTCTTCCTGTGCAGGGTCATAGTTCTAGATAAAGGTCTTGAACAGAGCAAGAGACCCGTGAGAGCACAGTCAGCTCTGATATTGGGCAGAGAAAAACTGAGAGACCTGAGGGGAACCTGTGGCATTCTAAATGTAGGCATAGCCTTACCCACAGAGACCAAGTTGTCCAAAGTCTCCTGCATCACATCATGATACTCAGTCCTCTGCATCGGATCCAGTAGCTGCCATTCCTCCTGACTGAAGTCCACAGCCACATCCTGGAAGGTCACTGGCTCCTGTAATGTTATACAAGTTTGGTGCTTGTCAGCAGGGGCAGAAAAAAGGCCACTGGGACATCCTACCACAGATAGGAACTCCTCTGCTTTGGTGGTTTGCTCTGAGACAATGACTTCTGGAGCCCAAAAGAGATCAATAGGGTATTTCTCCAAACTGAAGTCTGGGTTCCAAGCTGGTAGGCTGAGGTCCTGACTGACAGAGTTACAAGTGCAATAAGGAGACCACGTGTATCATACTAGCATCTCTATCAAACCTACACTATAAGAACAACATCCCACCAAAGGACCTTCTCTGTATGGAAACAGCCTTGTCCCATTTTCTGTGAAGCCTCAGCAAGGCTCAGTGTAGAAGGGGACATCTTAGGGGTGGATCACTTAAAGGAACAAAAGGTAAGGTTCTTGCTTACCTCTGGTGGTACAATAACTGGTAAGTTGGCCGTGTCCTTCTTTTTCTCCTTCAGTTGACCTGAGGCCCCACTCCAGCAGGCATGCAGTGCTGGAGGAAATGCCATATGAAGGATCAGTGGGGTGGTAGCACTTGGGCAGGCAGAACTACCAGATTTTGCAGCTTTCACCTATTCATACCCATGTGCCTTGATGGTGTATGCTGACCTCCTTTAATAAATGGATGGGCCCAGTGTTTTACTCTGCATGGACCACTGGGAGACTAATGTCGCCACTATAATTTTTTTCCCAGAGCTGAGGACTGAACTCAGGGCCTTGCACTTGCTAGGCAAGTGCTCTGCCACTGAGCTAAATTCCCAACCTCAAGTGTCTCTACTCTAAAGACTCCTATCCTCTCTCCTTTCCACCATCTGTGTCAATGGCCCCATCTTTTCCTTATTGGTAAAGTCTGTTTCTAGTCTCCATGTCCCTATCATGGTTGTGTGGTTCCCCTTTTGCTGCCTTGGAGAAGACAAGGATTTTCCCTTGGTTACAGAGTGTGTACCCATTTTGTGCTTCTGGTCACATTAAGCATCCCTCACCAGTACTAACAGCCCTTCCAAGAGGACTCCTTAAGGTGTGTACTTCCTCATGTGTCTCTACATGTTCTGTGGGCTTTTACAATGCTGATTCTACTCCAGCTATCACGGGGACAAATGATGTGACCCAGGCTAGTCCACCATGCTATCATTTACCTTGGCCATAATAAATGGATTCTTGTAGACATGTGAAAATCCATAGACTTTTAAAGCAAATGAAGCTTTTGCTGGAATGTTTAGGATGGAAAAATCCTGTGTTTGGCAGCATAAATGGGAAAGAAGCCAGGTGAAGACAGTGAAATGGGATATGGAACAGGGTAGTTGCTGAGGCTCTTATTGAAGCTCCTAGGTAGAGGATGTGCCTAGAGTTAGAACATCCTAGAAGTTTTCCGGTAAACTTTTCTTCTTGGAGCCAATTCATTCCTTTTTTGGTGCTTTTTGGTGTCTGGTATGTGCACATGTGTTTGGGTGCATGCGTAGACAAGATAGGATGTCTCGCTGCATCACTCTTTGTCCCTCATTGAACTTGTAGTCAGGCTGGAGGCCAGCCAACCCTACTGACCTTCCTGTCTCCACTTAGTATAACAGTATGTCCACAGGCATGCCTGACCATGCCCAGATCTTTTTTTTTTTAAATGTAGCTTCTCGGGGGAGTTGAACTCCAGTTAATTGTCATAAACTACTCCCTCTTCAGAATCCTCAGGATTGAACTCAGAATGCTGCACATGGTAGCTAAGTGTTCCACTCCTGGGTGACAGCCCCGGTCCTTTTCTATTTTGAGACAAGGCCATGATAAACTGTTCATGCTGGCCTTGAAATCACTAGTTATCCAGGAAGGCCTTGAACCGGTGACTGGACTTTGCCTCTTGAGCATCTTAGATTATAAGCCCATGACATCAGATCTGGCAAAATATATTAATGTTCCAGAGATCACAGCTGTAGCATCAGCCTAGCTGGCTTAAAATCAAGATTTTAACAGGGCTATGTTCTTTTTGGGTATAGGGAAGAACCCATTCTTTGCCTTTTTAACTTCTACAAGCAACCCAACATTCTTGGCTCAAGGCTAGTTGGCACATCCATCCTGCCTCCTTTCTTTACTGTTCTAGTGACGCAGGTATCAGTGACAGAAACAGCCTCTATAAACTCCACCAGTATCCTGACTCTTCACCATCTTAGTACTATCACATGTGTATTCGCTTGCCACATTCCATCTGTTCATAGGAACCACGGGCTCAGTAAACTCAAATCCTCGCTTAGTTAAGACTTCATTCACAGCTCCTTCAAAGAGCTGGAAGGCTGGCTATGTGTCAGGGAGTTCAACAAGATTAAAAAAAAAAAAAAAGGCTCTGTGTCTGTGAGCTTCCATTGAAGCCCATGGAACTTTTTGGTTTGGGAAAACAGGGCTGGATACCAAACACTTCCTATTCATTAGCTCTGACCTGGTAATATGTGGAAGACACACAGATGTTTGTGGTCTGGAGTGGGAACAACCTGTCCTTAGTCACCCCAGCGCTCCTCATTCCTTCATAAAGCCTTCAGAAAGCTGTTTTTTACCTCAACCTTCCATGATACTCACCATCTTTCTTAGACATGGAGGTCACATTCTCCAACAGGGCCACTGCTGCCTGGCAATCCTTTGGGTTCTGTGACTCTACCCACACCCGGAACTTCTCAGGCAGTGCTCTCAGGAACTGCTCCAGCACCAGCAGCTCCAGGATCTGTTTTTTTGAGCGTGTATTGGGCTGCAGCCACTGGTGACACAGCTCATGAAGCTGGGACACAGCCTTCTGGGGACCAGTTGACTCTTCATACTGAAAATGTCGGAACTTCTGGTGAGCAGCTTCACTGTCAGCCAAATGCTCGCTTGGCTGTTGAGCTGGTTTGAGGTTAACTGGGCTCAGGTCTTCTCCATGTTCAGGATAGAGGGACTGAATCAGGGCATTCCGGGGACCAGCCACATCCTTGTTCAGCGTAAGGACTTCAACAACCTTGATGTTCATTAGGGGATTATCAGCAGGAAAGGAATCTACACCAGAGTCCAGAGAAGGCCCAGAACATTCTATAAGCAAAACCAGAGCAAAAGATAGGCAGTGTGGCACACTCCTGTAATCACTGCCCCTGGGAGGCAGGGGCAGGAGGGAAAACTGCAAATAAGAGTATAACCAGGTCTACATAGGCCAACCAGAGCCACAAAGACAGACTCATCTAAAAAAGCAAACAAACAAACAAAAAAAAAAAAAAAGAAGGAAAGAAAGAAAGAAAAGAAAAAACAGGGCTCGGTATGTAGCTCAGCTAGTAGAAAATTACCTACCAATCAAAAAACTCTGAGTTCAACCCCTAGCAATGCATTAAAACCAGGCACTGTGATTCATGTCTTATAACTCCAGCACACAAGAGATAGAGGCAGGAGGATCAGGTGTTCAACGTCAAGCCTGGCTGCATAGTAAGATAGAGGCCAGCCTAAGACACCCAGTTTCGGACAAATGTGTTTAAGAAATACAAACAGTGCTTTATTCAGTACATAAGGAACTGGCTCATTTTATATTAAAAAGCACAAACAGGGCTGGGCATGGTGGCGCACGCCTTTAATCCCAGCACTTGGGAGGCAGAGGTAGGTGGATCACTGTGAGTTCGAGGCCAGCCTGTTCTACAAAGGGAGTCCAGGACAGCCAGAGCTGTTACACAGAGAAACTCTGTCTCAAAAAACAAACAAAACAAAACAAAACAAAACAAAAAAGCACACACATTAAGTTACATGCAGTGCAGACAGAGTACCTGTATGGATTTTCTCCCCTTTCTTGTATAAATTTTTAACTTACCTTTCATTTTTTACAACATCAAGTTGTTTGTACTCTGTCTAAAAAGAAAGTTCATGCAGAATTTTTTTTTCTTTCTCCTTTCTGATTTTTCTCTTTGCCAAGGGCCCAGCCCCAAGTGAGTGTTTTAGGACCTACCCCTACATGACTGTTTCATCACTGAGCTACATCAACCAGGACCTGCACTCTTTTTGAGACAGGGCGGCCAACACAGGGAGGCCGAGGACGTTAAACTTCTGATGCTCTTCTTACCTCCTGAGCATAGGGATTACAGGAATTCACCACCATACCTGGTTTATGCTATGCTGGTGATTCAACCTAAGCTGTGTGAATGCTGAGCAAACACTTTGTAACTCAGCTACATTCCTAGCTCCTCTTTTTGCTTTTTATTTGAGGACAAGTACTCACTAAATTGCCGAGACTGCCCTTGAACCTTTGATCTGGCCTTGATTCCCAAGTAGCTGGGATTATAGGCCTACAACACCAGGTCTGACTATTTGTTTCTTGCTTTAAAAAAAAATCTTTTTTTTTTTTAAACTTTTTCAGAGGGATGTCTCCCCCTCATTACCACCAATGTTTAATTCAAACCTTTATTCATTGGTTTTAGCAATGTATTGTATGTAGACTTTTCAGTTAACTTAGATTTTAAGTATGGATGCTAGAGAATGGTATCTACTTAAAAGAATCATGATATACATATCTGAGACAGATAGTATACAAAGGTCTCAGAGAACAAATACATGAGAGAGAGAAAAATAATCTTGAACAACAATCAACAAACCATGTAAACACACTAATTAGGCTGTAGCCTAGCAGTTTTCAACCTGTGGGTCACAACCTCTTTGGGGGTTGAACAACCCTTTCACAGGGGTCACCTGAGATTATTGGAAATATGGAATATCCATGATTCATATCAGTAGCAAAATTACAGTTATGAAGTAGTAACAAACATAATTTAATGGTTGGGGGTTACCATAATATGAAGGACTCTGTTAAAGGTTCACAGCATTAGGAAGGTTGAGAATCATTGCTCTAGCCAAAATACATGGCCACTGTAGATTCTCAGCTCTCAAACAAATGTGTAAGGCCCTGAGCCCTCAGATGTCTCTGAAACACTATGAGCCTCAAAATTTCCCTTTATCCTCTCAAAGCTTGGACTCACACTGAAATTCCCTTTGAAGATATACCCTTCTTGTTTCTGGTGGTTTCTTCAGGTATTTACTCTGCTGTACCTTCTTACTAAGCTCCAGGCAATTCAGTCATATTGCTAACAAAGCAGAATTTATAAAATTTGACATATGACATTTTTTTTCTTTCCTTCTCTCTTTTTTTTTGAGACAAGATTTCTCTGTGTAGCCCTGGCTGTCCTGGACTCATTTTGTCATTTCTCTTTCCTTATTCACTACAATCCTTTGTAACTGAGTTTTGTTTTGTTTTTCCATTCTCAGATAATGTAGGAGCTAAACCTGATGAACTCTCCATAGAATACATCCAAAGGGTCCTTGGTCATATGAGTCCTCTGATACAGAACACAGTGAGGACTCCTACTGAAGGCTTATACATTGTCATGCTCACAGGGATCCCTGAGTGTTTCTTTAACACTCAGTGGCTTCTCCTAATAGCGACTACATTCTTAAGACTACCCCCAGCACTACTGTGAAGCCAAATAAGAGAGGCACACATGGAAGTGCTTCTACATTATGCACATGGTTTCAGAGTTCTCAGATGCTATTATACAGAATAAGAACATTTCCTAACACAGAACTGTAATCTCTTTGGGGGCTGGGGGGGCTGGTGTAAGTTCTGTCAAGGTAAGACCAACTTAGGTCAGAAGCCGTTTCCTGCTATAATCATATTTCTGAGATTTCTTCCCTTAGAGTGAGTTCTCAGATATTGAAAATTTCACTACAAGACTCTCATCCATGTCTTTACAGATCAATATCTTGTTTTAGCCATGTAATAGTTAAGGAGGTCCAAGCTGAGCTGAAATTGGGCTTTCTCACACCAAACACATTTACTGCACATTGCTTTTTGATCACACTCACATAAACACACACACTACAAAGATCCTAGAGAGCAAATTCATAAGAGAGGAAAATGTGTTCTCAAACAAAAATCAACAGGTCATGCAAACAGTACTGGACTACGTTCTAACCAAAATACATGGTTGCTCTAGAGTCTGGACACTCAAACAAATATGTAAGGCCTTGAGCCCTAGGTCTGTATACGTGAAGTCCCTTCATTTTCCAGATATATCTATTCTAAAATTTTGTATCAGTAATTATTTCTCCACACGTTTGTTCGAACATGTAAGAACATCTTTGGTTATACAAAGAATTAAATCCAGCAGTATCTGCCTCTCTTCCTCAAATAAAAGAGAAATGACTCTTATAGGGTTCACTTCCTGCTTCATTTCTTAAGTTGACAATATCAAGTTTGGGGCTGGAGAGATGGCTCTGCAGTTAAAAGACTGGCTGCTTTTCCAGAGGACCTGGGTTCCATTCCTAGCACACATATGGTGGCTCAAAACCATCTGTAACTCTAGTCCCAGGGAATCCGATGCCCTCCTCTCACCTCTGTA
>CAJQZJ010000003.1:4770-59179 GCA_907164525.1 Lophiomys imhausi
TGAGGGCTTTCCCAGAAAGGGTTAACTAAGTGGAAAGAACTGCCCTGAATACTGGTAGCAGCATACCATGGCCTTGGAAAACCCAGATGAAACACAAAAAGGAAAAAATAAGAAAGCTCCCCAAGCACAAGATTCTCTTCGCTTCCTGTTAAGCAGATAAACAGGTGGGCTTTACTGTGCCTACAATAGCACAAGTGACAAACCTCGAAGTTGTTTTGTCACAGTGACAAGAAGCCTGATGAACACCTCTGCAACCCAAAAGAGGTCCCTTGCTCCCTAGGGGCCTTACTCTCTGCTGGGTGATGTTCCAATGAAAGCTGTATGGCAGAGACATATGCCATTATGGTGGCATATGGAGAGACACTACAGCTTTGGTCAGCAGTTTTAGAAAGATGTGAATGCAAGTGGATGCCAGGCCTGACCATTTGTCTTCTCTTAAGGGTAGCCAGACCATCTCTTCTCTGCTTACCCTCTCTGCAACTGCCCGCACCGACTGGATGCTGGTCCCATAGAGATTATCGTTGAACTGGCCTGCCTCAATGAACTTGTTGTCCTGAATATCCTTCTCCATCTGTTCCCGGGAAACCACAAAGTGGTAATCCTGTCCATCTACCTCGTTATCACGCCGAGGCCTGGTGGTATCTGAAGGAAGGAAGAAAAAAGAAGAAAGGAAATGTTGTGTGCCCCGAAGGCAATGATCTGGGCTATAAAAGCCAACTTCATCCTTTTGCACAGGAAGGACACAAGTATTTTCCACCAGTATTTTTCAGATGAATGAGAAAAGGTATTTGGAAAGAATTTTGTCTGACCTATTTTTCTTCCAAACTCCAGATATTATACACAGGGTGCTTGAGGGTAATGTGAACCAAAAAGGTGGAGCTTCCTGAGACATGGCTGATAGAGGGTGCAAAACTCGTAATGGGAAGTTACAGAATCCCCCAAAAAATGATTCCTCAAACCACTTTGTGTACAATGACCTGGGTTTAATCCCCAGCACTACAAGGAAACAAAAAGCAAAACAATGATGGACCTCCCCATTTGTAAAATCAACCCTGACCATCACCACCCACTTTTATTCTGGCCAGCAGCCAAGTTGGATGTCAACCCTGCCAATCACACCTACTCTGGGGGCATTTGTTGCTACCTGCTGTCTTTTAGGAGGTCCCAAAGGCCTGATCCTAGACCCTCTCCTTAAAAGTATGCTCTTCCCAGAATAGCAAACCTCACTCCTCTGGGTCTGCCTTACGTGGCACACAGGATCCAAATTTGTGCGGGAACTCAGAGATCAGGTCATCATTGACTCGGTCCTTCATTGGGCCCAAGATGATCACGGGCCTGGCATAGTGAACTAGGGAGAGAGAGCACAAGACAATGAACAGAGGTCCCACAAGGCAGCCTGTACCTCCAAGGCTTTAAGGCTATTCTCTGGCTTTTAGTTATAAAGACTTCAAAGAGCATTCAAATTTGACAATCTTAAGTCTCAGGCAAGTCAGAAATCAGAAGCATCTCCCTTTCCAACAAATTTAGGAGTGATTTCCATACAGACCCTAGCCGCTGAGCAAGGTTCTTGCAAAGCAAATGCCCAAGGAACAATACAGGCCTTCTGCCTTTACAGCAACAGCTGCCTCTGCTGAAAACAGAAATCTACCTGTCCTTTGAAAAGTATGCTAGCAGTGGGGAAAAGTATCACAAGATGTGTGTAGAATGTCACCCACCGAAGTGATGGTAGGGAGGAGCCAAGGGCTGAATATGCCAAGCCTCATCCTCCCCAGCCCCCAAGCTACCCTCTGGACTAAGCCCCATGACAGGGAGACTGGCACAAAGGCAAGACTCTCAGAAGGGGGCTTACTTTCTTGGCGTGTCACTGGCTCATATGACAAAATAGCATCCTCTTGTCCTTCTGCAAAAAGGGAAACATGTTAGCACTTTATGATCTGATGACTGTCTGTGTATAACATTCACCACACCCACCCCAAAACAGTCTCACTTTCTGTTGGCAAGAAGGCTAAGGAGCCATTCACCAGCCCTGGGCTGGGCTGTTTTTCATTCAGTGAAATAGTGCCCAATTATGGGTCAAAGCTCAGAAGCCAAGAAGTCTCCAGCAAACCACCCCAAGCTCTAGGGAACTACTTCTTATAGGTAATAGTTGTTTATGTTCAGTAGCCCCCTTCTGAAGGGAATCACAGAGAAGCTCCAACTAGTAGAAACACACTTGCCAGAGTCACTTTACCTGAGTCCAGGCACTTAGCCCAATCCACAAAGCTGTGGCCTAATGTTGCCCCTTTAAGGGTCTATTTATTTACCAAGCTCACATCTCTAAGAAGCATCGAGGAAAGTGGTGCCCATTTGAGTTAAGGCCCCAGTGCCCTTTAAGAGCAATACCAAGCCTGGTTTATGCTCATGATGCAACCCTCATGCAACCTGCAATGATGAGGTATTCCTAAAACAGTCGCCAAGACACTTGGTGCTGGGTGGCTATGGCTCCCAAACTAGCTAACAGCAGTACTACAGAAGGCAGTGACATCTTCATGGAGCTACAGGATACTTGATACAGAGCTGCTTCTTGGCCTGA
Organism: Lophiomys imhausi; assembly: GCA_907164525.1. Taxonomy (NCBI): domain Eukaryota; kingdom Metazoa; phylum Chordata; class Mammalia; order Rodentia; family Muridae; genus Lophiomys; species Lophiomys imhausi. The sequence goes on from CAJQZJ010000003.1 coordinate 7,343, forward strand.
GATTCCTAGGTGGAGTTTTTAAGACCTCTAGTCACTGTGGCTCCTCAAAGGTCAATGTTCCCAAAGGTTGTGAAGTTTGAACCATGGCTTCAATGCTCTAGTCATAGGTGTGCCCAAGGTATTTTGGGCAATTTCCTTCCTATGTAATCCAGCCAGAAGTTAAGGTGGTCCTAGGAGCCCAGAAAGGCGGATGGAAGCCAGAAGCCATTTTACTTTTGGTCTCTGAGCAAATCTGTAAAGCTGGCAGTCTTAACAGCCTATATGCCCATGGCAGGGACCTGAACACTGACAGTTTACCCTCCCCAGCACCCCAGGGATGGTGGTAAGCCAGGTTCTAGCCAGAGCTATTGGGTCTCTTCTCTCTCTAATCTACTAGAGTTTCATCCCACAGGGTGAACAAACTGGCTACAGCGTCTCTAGGGGCTGAAAGTATACATGGCTAAAAGGAGCAGCAGCCTCTGAGCAGGATTGGTAGCAGTGCAATACTGGAATGAGAATGGCTGGGAGACATGGGGGAACTTCAGGACATGGGGGCATGACACACACTTACTGGAACTGCTTTCGCTGTCACTGGTGTTGGATGTCACTCCCTCTGCAAGCCAACAAGAAAGAGACTCCAATTCAGAACACACCACTGAGAGGTCACATGCAGCACAAACTCAAATGTGCCAGGAATGAGACACTGAGCTGCCAAGCAAGTCAGGCCACAGGAGGCCTGCCACATCCAGGTCAACAACTGGGAAGCACAGTTCCAATCCTGATGTACTGGCCACCTCCTCCATGTCCCCAGAGCCCTTAGTTTGCCAAGTCCCACCATAGGCACTAGAAGGATGCCCTTCCATAGCATTTTCTTCATCTGAATCCTGCCTCAGATCTCATCCCCTAAGGCTAATGGGCAGAAAAGAAATAGATAGGGACAGTGAAAGCGAAAAGCTTAGGCAAGCTGCTTACACGTTTTCTCCCAAGACAGAGCCACCAACGGGACGGAATTGTATAACACTCTCAAACTTAGAGGCTCATCACTGGATGGATGGAACAGTCACCAGGAACACTACTCTGACCTTCAGTGACACTCACAGCCCTCCTACCAATGCTGATGAGAGCTTGGCTTCTGCAGGAGGGTGGAATGCACCTTGATCCACCACAAGACACATGTCAAATACACAGAAACGACATGCCAGCCACACCACCTGGAAGACAAGCCGCCCCTCCCACCACAGACAGATGGGACTGCCCATCTTGGAGTGTGGGCAGAGAAAGCTCAAGCAGAGAGCTGCATTCACAGGAGGCACAGATGTGGCAGCCCTCTCAAAAGAACAGCAGGCAAATGGACATGAGACACACATACACCAAACTACGCAGAGATGCTGCTCGTTTCAGCCAGGACCATGATATGCTGTTCCAACCTCCCCAAGGACTTGCTGAGTTGTCTGTCACACATGCCTAGCCCCTGAATACCCCTCAAGGACAGCTCCTACACCTTCCACCTTCATCCTTTATTGAGGGAAAATATGTGTGGACAGAGCCCACCTTTAAGGCAGGACTCGGAATATGTGATTTGAGCAAGGGTGGCTGCTAAGGAACTTCATGTAGGCCCACCTAGTTCCCACTCTGGACAATTTTTCCAGAATGGAGATGTCAGTCAGAACTTTTCTGAGATAAAATCACTCATATTCATGGCCCTAAAGTGGTGTAGATAGCCCTGCCAGGCCAGCTTGGCTTCTTAAGAGATGCTCCATGGATGGCTGGCCTTGTGGAAACACGTGAACTCCTGGGACAGCTCAGGTGTGCGGTTCACCCTGTCCCTGGTTAGAAGGACTAGAAAAGCTGCTCTTGTCAAGCTCAACTCTTTGATGTAGTATTACTGGAGAAGTTCCAGCCAGCAGGTTCCCACCCTACAGGAAGCTAAACATCAACTTAGACCCACCTTACTTCTATGGAGCCACTACACTCATAACCTGCCACTCTAAGGTGTAGAAGGGAAACACAGACAGAAACGCTAGAGATTTGTTAGAATACCTTTTGGAACCACACACATTTCCTCCTACCAAGGGAAAGCATCTCACAAACACTGCCCTCCCCCACCCTTCACTTTCACCCATATCCCCTACACCCCCACACGCCATGATCTCCATTCATGCCACAAATACAGTTAATGGTGTGTAAGTTTGACTTACTCAGGTTCTTTGCTCCATAATAATCGTCACTTAACCCAGGGAAGTCCTGATTTCACAGACAGCAGGGACAGAAAAGGGAAGGGAAGGGAAGGGAGGGGAGGAAAGGAGAAAACCGGAAAAAAGAGCGAAAACACAGAAACAATGGGGGAAAGGAAGAATACAGAGGCAGTTGAGCATTAGTGACAGAGTATAAAGTCCCATGAAAACTTAGAACTACAGTGAGGTGAAGACATCTGCCAAAGAAAGAATATCCCATCTCAGGTCCTGATGTCTGGTCCTGATGCTATCCAGCTCGTGGCCAGAAGGCCTCGCATTAATCTATAGCCTACACACCCATAGCTCATGACAGGTAACACTCCAGCGCTTAAAAGTACCTTCTTTGACCAAATGTATAATTGTAGAGCCCAGGTCTCTGCTTTGCCTCTGCAACATATCTCCCATTGGTGCTTGAGAGACATTTCTATGCGCTAAATGTTCAGACAGAATTGCCATCACTCTGGAAGCTTTCCCCCACACTACCTCACTCTGTCCAAGTCCCGCAAAGCAAACTTCTCTGAGGTATGGTGTCCAGAGCTTCCCTAAGCTTGGTTTCTGGAGAACGGGCACCAGACAGTTGCAACCCTGTTAGCCAATGGGTACCCCTAACTGGCTATGTCATCAAACAGTGACAGGTTCCAGGCTGGGCTCCATGAGGAGGTTCTGGGCATAAACTGTGGTAATGAGACCTCAAATCTTCATGTCAGGCTCCCACTGCACAAATAATCAGCCCCCTCTATGCCCTGTCACTGTGTAACCCAACAATAGTAAGCCCCAGTCTTCATCTGAATGAAGACACCTCATTCTATCAGGGTTACCCTAGGTGGCCACAACCCACACATATCATGATCATCAATCAGGTGGGCCTACTAGAGGCCATTTTCTACCAGAAGTAGTCAGTCTCCTGTCAGACCCCACAGCCCTGGATGATAAGATTGTTCCATGAAAGATGGAGGAGTGATTGGTAAATGAGAGACATTTACAATTTACAATTTCACAATGACATTAATGAGAACCTACTGTACAAACCTGACCTGGTGTTTAAGGTTATTGTCAAAGCAACTAGTTTCTGAGCCATATGGTAAAGATGTTTTAGCAGAATTGAATTGGTTCCTAATGCAGCCCAGTACTGTAGCCTATTCTACCAAATCAGCTTTGTGTTTCTCAATAAATGTTTATTTAGATAATGCTGAGCAACCCTGCGTCCACATCAACTCATACAAGCAGGAAGGTCTTCTTGTGATAACCGGCTCTGCAGGTACCCTGACATAATAGGAAGCCAGCTGTGAGTCATACAGTGTCCTGTATGCTTATACACATGTGTATTCCCTGAACTTTAGGGATATAGGGAGGGACAGGCTCTTTTCTTAAATATACATGAATTAAATTAATGGAAAGAAAACATAAGAGGTGGTAGCCAGGAGCGCAACATTTAGTTCCTTGATCTTGTTCTCTTGAAAAAACATTTTCTAACCATGACACTAGCTGAAAACCATTCCTTATCCCAACAGCGCAGCTCTGACTCACACTTCCAGCATAGGTTCCTGGGACATCCTTGGAGCCTCCAACACTCCATCTAAATGAGGAGCTGGACAGATAAGCCCCAGCATCTCCCTGTGCAGGCCAGGCTCTATCCTGACTACAAATAGGCAGGCGCACACAGACAAGTGCATGGGCAGCCGCCAAATCCTTCTAAGGGAAGAGACAACTCAGGAACAGAGGATAGAGCTGAAAATGGTCTGTACTCTGGACTCTGCTGCTACTTACGTTCCTGTATGCTGTTCTCCTGGGCCATGTTTTCTTTGCTCTTGTAAAATGGAAACTTTCGAGAGAGGCGAAAACTCTTTTTACGTTTCGTTTTGATCGACTGTGAAAGAACATGAAGATGGAGGGGGAAGGACAGAAGAAGAAAAAAACAACAATGGATTTTAAAGCATGCAAGAAAAACTAAAATGGAGGCAATGATGAGCTAAATAAAAGACCATCTTTCACAAATGGAGTCTATGAGATTAAATGAAAGTTGATGTTAAGAGGAAAATTATGTTTACAGGAAAATGTGGTAGGGATGTTAGATGCTCTACTCTGTTCACCATCACTCACTGGCCTTCCTACAGAATAAAGGTCACTGTTTCCTCCTAGACACAGCCCTAAGGTGCCACTGATACAGTCATCTGCTCCATGCTTCTCTTCCCTCTATTGCTCCACCATTTCTTTGGCCTTTGCTGCAAAGCTCATAAAAGAAAATGAGTGATGGGAGAGTCCCCTTGCCCTGTGCTGTCTGGGGTCAAGAAAAAGCTCTGGGGCTGGCCTTCTTGGCAAGATGATAACAACAGGTTCTGCTCAGGGTCTCCACAGCTCTGGCAGGGTCTGCTGCCAGGAGACAACCAGGAGTGGTTTCATCTTCCCCATCAAGTCAGCCAGCTCCACCTCTTCCAGAGCCAGTCACCCAACAGCAGGGCCGCACACTAAGTGTAGGCTTTTAGTGCTCCCGCCACTTGCTAAAAAGCAGGCAATTTCCTAGCAGGACAGAGCCTTGAATAACAGACAGGCAGCCTTTCATGTTTCCCAGTTCTCTTGTACATCAGACCAAACTCTAGGCCTCTCACCCCTCTTCACACCCTGGCTGACTGCCTTAGGAGGGTGGGGTCCCCACTTACCCGGTTAGACTCATTCATTCCTGTCCTCGCATGGAATTTCACCGTTTTTAATCGCGCTCGCTCTTTCTTTTCAACCCTGTTTGGGAGTCAGGAAGTCTATTTACTGTCAGCACAAGGTCTCAGCAATGGGCTGTGGCAGGTAGGCACAACAACCACACGGGCTCATTCAGTGAGTACCATGTCCCAAGTACTAACTATTTTTAAAAAGACCTAACAAGACATCCACACTGCTCTCAAGTAACTCACAGTATGGCAGGCAAGCAAAGACAAACACAAAGACTGGTGTGCTGGAGCATGATTGATTCCCAGCACTCAGGAGGCAGAGGTAATGGGACTGCAGCCAGTTTGGGCTACATAGGAAGTTCCAGGCTAGCCTGTGCTACAGAGTGAGACATTATCTCACAAAGTAATCACCGCAATCAGAGGTTGGAGAAGGAGGGAAGAGAGGGACAGAGAGAGGGAAGGAGGGAGAGGAGAGAGGGATAGAAGGAGGAAGAGAGAGAGTGAGGGAGAGACAGAATGAGAATAAGAAGTCGGGGCAAGAAAGTCTTGCTAAAATCCCTGACAGCTCACCTCTTTTTACTAGGGATCACCCCAATCTGTTCACTCTCTCCATGTAGAGTCACCAGCCTTGCTTGCCACCACTCATCATCAGAGGCGTTAATGACGTGCAGAATGTCACCATAAGAAAAACTGAGTCCCTGGCTTGGTAGACAGCTGTCACGAGTCCGATCATAATCAAACAGGGCCCTGAAAAACACATGAAAAGTGAAGAGATCATCCCACTGAGTTCTGGGAAACTAGCAGCCAGACAGGATAGCAAAAGAGAACCAACCCAATAGCACAGCATAAGAGAACCAACCCAATAGCACAGCATTCGGGAAGAGATTCTGTGAGAAAGTAGCTCTTGTCAGGCCCAATTAGGAAATATATACCTCCTTTTCAAAGGCACACCCTATTCCCCAAAGAGCCCAGGTGGGAATTCTTTCACAAATTCCATCTCCTCCCAGGTTCTAGACACACAGTAGCAGCGAAAAGCAGGACCTGCTTAGTTGCCTACTCTCCACCCTCAAATGCAGTGAGAAGGAAATTTGGAAGCAAATGTAAAACAAAGCTCTAAAGTTCACGTCCTGGTGAAGCTAGTTTACAATGTACAATCAAAGCTTCCTGCTCAGGGAACAAGCACACCTGAATAAGAATCTATTCATCACAGCACAAATAAGGGACTTCAGTAATATGGTATATTTATTTACTTTTCTACCCACAAAGTATATTCTATCTTCTTCATGTTCATCTATTCAAAATTTTTATTTTTATTTATGTGTATGTGGGTGAAAGGATATTTAGTTTGTGTGCTGAATCCCACAAAGATCAGAAGAGGGTGGAGGATCTCCTGGAGCTGCAGAAACAGGTGATTGTGAGCTGCCCACCTTGGAGGCAGGAACCCAAACTCAGGTCCTTTGGAAGAGCAGCCAGTGCTCTTAGTTTCTGAGCCGTGTCTCCAACCTCGCCCCCATTTTGTTCTGTTTTGTTTTGTTTTGAGACAGAGTCTCAGTATGTAGCTCTGGCTGTCCTGGAATTCACTATGTAGACCAGGCTGGCCTTGAACTCAGAGATCCACCTGCCTCTGCCTCCCCAGTGCTGGGATTAAAGGTGTGTGCCACCACGCCTGGCTCTCTCATTCTTCTGTAGCAGTGCACACAGGCCAGGGAACTGACTGTTCATCACCCAATGCTAAGAATTTACTTTCATTCAAAATTGTCTCTCTCAGCTGGAAGCTACAAAACCAACATACCACATCTCCTTGTGTACAAGGCCAGATGAAAGACAGGATGTAGAAACAGAACCCTCTGGAGACTTGGTGTCAAGACAACTTGAAGATGAAAATATCCGAGCTCTAACAAAAAGCCCTTTAATTCGCAATGCATACACTCCAAGCAATAAGAGGAGGGGCAGAGGCCAGCAGATAAGGCATGTGGTCTACGAAGTTTTTCCAAGCTCCATGTGACAGGATCAATGCATTTGAAATGAATTGAGTTCCATGCAACCTAAAGCAAGGCAGGCATCTGTCAGCTGTTCTACAAAGACCAACAAGCTGGAGCAACCTAATTCTAACTGGTGAGCCATACAAAATGGCATTATGAGCTTCAAAATTGAAGTAGAAGAACAGAATTTGTATTAAGTACACATTAGTTTTGGAGTTTGGAGAGGGAAATAGATGCAAAAATGAATCAGGAATTGAGTGTAGTGATACAGGCTGACAGTTACAGCACTAGAGAAGCTAAGGCAGGTGCATGACATACATAATGTGATGAATTGAATAGAGTGGGCCCCATAGGCTCATATATTTTAATGTTTGGTCCACTTGATAGAACTGTTTGGGAAGGGTTAGTAGGTGTAGCCTTGTGGGAGGAGGTGTGTCACTGGTGGTGGACTATTAGATTTCAAAAGGTCACACCATTCCCAGTTAATCCTGTCTGCCTACTGCTTGTTGATCAGATATAAGCTTTCTGCTACTGCTCAGTGCCATGCCTTCCTCCCTGCTGCCATGCTCCCCATCATGATGGCCATTGACTAACCCTCTGAAACAGTAAGTCAGTCCCTAATTAAATGCTTTCTTGTATTAGTTGTCCTGGTCAAGGTGTTTTTTGTCATAGCAATAAAAAAGTAACTAAGACAACTAGTAAGATCCTGTCTCAAAAAGTGAAAACAAAACTAAAGCCAAACAGAAAAATTGAAGTAGATTAGGGTGTATAACTAAAAGAGAAGGTACAGTTGACTGGGTAGAAACACAAGATGAATTTTTGCACCCAAAGAACTGGGCTTGACGTTTGGTGACAACAATAACAAGCCAGGGAACATAGGATAAAGTTAATACACATGTGTTTTCTAGATGCCAAAAATCCAATAATTTGTCATTTCAAAACATCTGAAAGTTTCACTGAAACTTATATGGCATCTACTTCCGAAACAAGTTTAGGTGCTGTACAATACTAAACACACACAAGTCAAGTTGGAACAAACAGATCCAAGCCAGCAAGAAAGCCAGTACTTATAAATGCACATTAGGAGCTGTTCACTTTGTTTTGTAACCACAACATGGTTCCTTTTACAACATAAGTCGATTAAAGAATAAATTGAGAAACAGTTCTACTAAGTACAGGCTTGAGCCTTTTTTCTTTAGGAGAGGTTCTAAGTTCCCTGGCAAACAAGGTCAAAAAGTTACATAACTCCAAATTCAAATTAAAAAGTAGCACCTGTTCCATTTGGTTTTTGTTTGACAGCTTTATGAATGATGGACAAGGCTATATCGAAGAAAGGGATGGACAATTCTTTTACGCTCTGACTTTGTTAAGGGCACAGAAACATGATACCTCAGTTTGAAACTCTGAACTGATATGTGTAGTTATGAACCCAAAAGATGAATTAAGAATTTCCTTTTCTATCAATCAGGGCTACCAATAGGTAAAGAATTTGGCAGAACATTGGGGCCTCAAAATTCACTTTGTCCATTTTCCTGTCTAAAAGAAGAAATTTCTTAGACATTCTTGAAGCTTCTTTCTAGCTGTAGCACTTAATGAGGCTGGGTCTTTCCTTCAACAAATCCTTCCTTTGTCCTGATTTTGGTCTGTTTTCAAAACCCATGATATGAGTTTTCCTGTAAATCTACTCCTCTTTTTCCTGATGAAATTTTGTTATGCTAACAACTAGAATACATCCTCCTAGATGAAGGCCAGACCCAAAATGTATGCAGGACATCATTCAGTATTGTGTTTGTGGGGAACTGTTAGACCAGGACCCTTAAATGTCAAACAATGTTATGAGGTCTAAGTCATAGCCAGGTTTCTTCAAAAATATACACACTAATTTACCATATGGCTATGTCTAGAAAATACTGTTCCTCCAGTATTTAAATCCATTTGGAGCATTCTTTCTGCAAGTACCGTGTTAAATATGAGAAGCCCAAGAAAATGTGCTGAGTTTTTTTCTTTTATTTGCACTTTTGATTGATAGAAAGGAAAGTTCTTAATTAATCTTTAATATTCTTAACTGAATGGCCTGGCAGAGCTTGCCCTCTGACAGAGGGGCACAGTAGGTTGAGTATGATGCAGCAAGAAACATAGAAAGAAGACAAAGCAAGGCCTAGATCTTTCCAAGGGAGTATGGGGCACAGGGAAAGCAATAAGAAGGTACTGATTTTTGAATAGGGTCTAAATAAAGGTTCAAGATTTCCAAAGGTAAAGCTAGGTAGGGAATAGTCTTTCTAGCTAGAGTAAGCAAAGGCCTAAAAGGAAAGAACAAAATGTGTGGGCAAAACTCATCATTGCATCCATATCTGACTGGGCACAGAGAGCAGCAGCTGGATTGTCCAGCTGAGGAGTGTGACATCACTTAATAGGCCTGTGTGAACCACTTCATTGCCTTGATTTTTTTCATTATCATCAAATTATGCTTTCATGTGGAAATAGCACAGCAAAGAGAACAAGCCAGGGTATTAAAGTCAATCTGTCACATGGCACGTTTGATATAGCCCCCAAAAAGGGTATATAAATTAGACCTTTAAAATATGTCAGTTACTTTTAGTAAAGTGGATATGATCTCTTTTTTAAAATAACAATCCCATTGCACACATACTATCACTGCTCTCCCTTTCTCAAGATAAGATTGGATTTAATTAGTAATGGTCTACATTCCACAAAGATGGAGGTGTCACCTCAAACCTATTAAATGGTTTTATACTTAGATTATATAACTGGACATTATGAATATGTTTAAACATTGGGAAAAGTCTATCACTGTCTCAGAAACAAGAAGACTCACCTGTGTTTCAATTTATGTTCACTGGCCTGTTACAGGCAATGGCTAAACATCAGGAAGCAACTGTCTATTCTTGACCATGCTATTTTATTTACAAATGCCTATGTCAAGGATGCTGCCTTTGAAAGGCACTTACTGTATGTATGTGTTTATGTATGATATCAAATAAAGAGTATTTAACACTTATTTATAGTTGATCTGTAAGTTAAAATGCTTCTGGAACCCAGCCACTTAGACCTTACTTTTATATTCTTTATTATCTAAGACTAAGTTGTAATTCAGAATTGTCCTTAAACACCCATTCAAAAACACACAAAACTGAAACTCCTGTATATGTGTAAGTGGTAATGGCACTCTTTGCCTACTTATTAGATGGAAAGATTAAAATAAAGGTGATAGTTTGTAAGTTATCAACAGTAAGGCAATTAAAAATAATCATAGATCATGAAAAAAATATTTCAGTTATCCTCTAAGATCTTTGAAAGGAGGCTGGAAACATGGCTCAAAGGTTAAAAGCACTTGTTTTTGCAGAAGACGCAGGTTCAGTTACTAGCCTCTACATAGTGGTTCACAACCATTCATAATTCCAGTTCCAGGGGACCTGACCCTATCTTCTGACCTCCACAGGTACCAGGCACACACATGGTGCATATATATATATATATATATATATATATATATATATTCAGGCAAAACACTCATGTACATAACTTTTGAAATCCAAACAATGGAACTCTAACATGGTTGCTGGGAGAGAGGGGATCATTTTCTTCATTGGTGCAGTCACTGGTAAGTTTCCCAAGCTCCAGTAAATAAGTCTCCATTCGTGCTCACACAAACAGCCATAATTAACCTCAAGTGGGTCACACTCAAAAGGGACAAGAGAGGGTAATGGGGGTGAAAATTGCCAAAATTAATATCTACACACACACACACACACACACACACACACACACACACACAGACACACACACACACACACACACACACACACACACACACACACACCTGTGAAACTGTCAAAAAAAATTAAAAGAAAAAATTGTGGCCTTCTATTAATGACAGTCAGCCAAGCAGCCTAGAATCCTAATAAAGCAGGCCTCAGCCTTCCTCCTTCCTCCAAGGCTCTGATAATTTGTCCCTCTCCACCTTTAGCCTAAGAAAGTCAAAATAGATAATGGCCTTTTTAAAGTCAAACTGACTCACTCTCCCAGAATTGAAGTTCACTACATGCAAGGCCCAAATGACACAGAACCATTTCAGCCTCTGATTCAAAGAGATAGCAGGAAGGAGAAAACAAAAAAAGAAAGCCAAACCTTTGTCCTCACACACCTAAAAAGGGACATAATAAAATGATCTGCCACCATGTGCGTGTGCGTGTGCGTGTGGGTGTGCGTGTGTGTGTGTATAAGCAAGCTTGTCTGAGGACACACGTGTTGGAAGATTAAAAGCCCCAAATCCCCCTTTTCTTCTGAATCTTAATAGAATTTTTAACTTCTTACTCAATTATTATTTTTGTTGTTGTTGTTGGCCATATATGTCACATTACCTTGTAGAAATCAGAGAACAACTTTGTGAAAGTTATCTATTTTAACCTTTAGGTGGGATCTGGCCAGTCAAACTCAGGTTGTCAGGATTCCGGGAGAAGCACCTTTACCCATTGAGCCATCTTGTTGGCCCAATAAAAAGAATTTTATGAAGTTAAGGTTAAAGACTAGTGAGATCACTGAGAAACACTGACATGAAAGACCAACACTTCCAGAAATATTTTCATTCCCAAGCCCCTAGCCACAGTGCTGTGTACACGACAGAAGGCGACTTCCCAGCCTCTCAATCATGGCTGTGTATCTAAGAAGCCCCAAGGAGAGGCAGATCCTTGGTAGCCCTACAACTCATCATCAAGGTCAAAACCAGAAAAATTGAATTGTTTAAAGAAGAAACTACACAATGAGGCCTGGGAAAGTAAATAACAGCACACAACAAAGAAGCCTTCAGTGCTGTTCTATCAGCACAAGGTGGGGTAGAGCTAGTAGTATACAGGTTCAAGTCCCAGACTGCTCTTCAGCAGCACTGACAGCCACTGCCTGCTTCTCTAAGGAGACAATGTTTCCAAAGGTCTTGGAAACTACATTGTTTCTTTCTAAATATCTCCAAAGGGATCCTACATGTGCCTATCCACAGGGATAGTGCATATGTTCTGGGGGTCTCTGCCAATCTTCATTTCGGCTGACCCCTCTCCAAGAGAAGGTAAAGGAGGATATAATCAGCTCTATTCAAATAGATTACCTAGCAAAAGTCTTTGTAGTTCAGATTGTAAATTGTGAGGCTTGAGTATAAAAGCTTCAAAGAAATCATAAGCACCTTGCACAGCCACTGTGGCACCTTAAATTTAACAAGCCAGAATACAATGAAAACACAACTGCCTAGAGGGAAGTGGTTAGGCAGGTTTCTCAACACAGAGCAAACAAAAACATTTTAGTACTAATAGCCTCAAATGCAAGGGATTGCTTCCACAGAACTCACTTAGGATTATGGCCATCTCCTGACCTACAGAAGGCCACCTTTCTGGCCTGGGTTGTGTTGCTCCCTCAGTCCCCAGCCCAAGTTTCTCCCTGCTTGTGATCCTGCACATTCCAAATTTCCTTCATAATCCATTCCAGACATTTGGTATCAACCTTCCTTTATAATTTTCTATTTATTGCAATTTAATTCTAGCATGATTATTTTGGAATTTTCATAGTATATCCCCAAAGAAGCCCTTCTGAGTGCTTGTGAAGGATGGAGTAGCTCACACTATCCCACAGAGCACCCTCAATTTATTATCCCTCAGTGCTCTACTGTTTCCTTCCATTGAGACTGGAGTCTGGGGTATCACTAAAGTGCTAGATAAAGGGAGCATATAATTAGAATACTGAACAGCATATCTATCACCTGGTTGGCCTAACATGAGCATAGAAAACCATAAATCAGCAGTTACACATCAGCTCTTGACCTTGGTACAAAATTAAAGTTTCCAGCAGCTTCCAAGAACATCCTAAAACTCTAAAGCCAAATTTTCAGGGGCTACTGAGCATGGATAATAAGGGTAGCACCAAATGTGGCTACTGGAGTCAGGAATCTTGATGCACCTTCAAAAAAGGAGCAGGTCAGGGACTTCATCTCTAGTCTATCTCAGAGTGCCAGTTCCTAAAGGGCAACTGTGAATCTTAAGAGACATTCAAACACCAACAATCAGCAAATTTAAGACCTTTACCACCAGGCATGGTGGCGAACGCCTTTAGTTCCAGCACTAGGGGACACCACCAGGCTGATCTCTGTGAGTTCAAGGCTAACCTAGTCTACAAAGTGAGTTCCAGGACAGCCAGGGATGCAGAGAAACCCTGTCTCAAAAAACAAAACTAAACAAAACAAACAAAAACAAAAAAAGACAAACACCAGCAACCCACAATAAGAGATTATACAGGGCTCAGAGACCCTGCAGATGGCAGGATGTATGGAATGATTACTAGCACTAGTACCTGGAAACAGGTAGTTCCAACAGCCTCCTGTAGGACTGATGACTTCCATTCATTTACTGGTGCTTTTAACATAAGCCTAGGTGTGCAGTTCAGCAGTAGAGTATGTGCCTAGTACATGTAAAGCCCTAGATTTGACCCCTAACCTTGTAAAAATAAATAAGTAATATTGTCACCATCCCCAATTCTGTTAGTCAGTGAACCCTGCCAATATCTTCTTTTAAGCATCTTCATCCTCTAATGAAGCTTAATGAATAAATCAAGCTTCGCTTCAATGAGAACCACCCTGGGCAAACTGTCCTGTTGTTGATGGAAGGAGCATTCTCCAGTCTTTTTTGATGACCAAGCCAATAATATACTAACATTGTTTCATTGAATCAAAACTACAGATGCCTCAACAGGATTTCCATTTTAGTGTGGGAAGAAGACTGAGAGATGGCCAATCAGGATGCCAAAACTCTTAAACTGCCAGAATGTTGTCCTTAGGCTGAAAAGAATGCAGCCAGATGAGGCTGTGCAGACTTTCAAAACCTACTTCTACAACTGCACAACTGAGTCTCTTGGCAACCTTTAGAGTCCAAGATCATTCATTCACTCACTCAGTCATTCATTTATAAAATCACGTCTGACATTCTAACCCACTCAACAGCTTTACCTTGCCTTCACATGCAAATGGGCCAAATTAAACACCTAGCCAATGCACTGTGAGCCAGTGGCAGGACAGGTGATTTCTGAGCTCTCTTCCAGGAAGCACTGCAGTAAAGAAACAGTGCAGAAAGGTGAGTTCATCACACTCACCTAATAGAAGATGATTCTACTGGGGGAAAGAGAGAAAGGGCCTTTCTCATTAAGTTCCTGGTACTTTTAAAGCCAACTGCCAGTGTCCAAATACTGCTACCTTTCCTTCTACCTCTTGCTCCCCTCTTGAAAAGTCCTATGGTTAAAACAGCTGTATCCCCTAGGGTTTCACTTAGTATAGCCTTAGTGCAGCTGAAAGAGGGAGTTACCTCCTTCAAAGTAGCTTTGCAAACCCATACAAACAAGAGGAAGATAGATCCTCAGGAGGGGGGTAGAGGAGGGGAGTGGAGGGGAGAGGAGGGGAGTGGAGGGGAGAGGAGGGGAAGGGAGGGGAGGAGAGAAGAAAGTGTCAAGAGGGAAAACTGCAGCAAAACCGAAAAGTGTAGCCACATCACCCTCTGGCTAAGAGTCAGCTGCAGAAGGATAGGAAGCAGACCATTACTTCCCTCAATTCATCCCAGCAACCAGGCTCAAGTTATTAGTTCTGTGCCACTGCCTTCCAGAGAACAGGAAACAATGTTTAGTTGCTCCACTGACGTAAAAATAAGTGTCAATCATGGCATAAAGTGGCCAATCTTGAGCATTCTGACTGTTAAAAACACATTTTGTACCAGACCTAGTAGCATAGGCCTGTAATCCCAGCTACTTGAGATGCTGGGGTGGGAGGATCACAAAATTAAAGTCAGCCGGGGTCACACAGTGAGACTTACTCAAAAGAAAAAGAAAAAAAAAAAACAAGAAAAAAGAAAAGAGGATTGAGGATGTAGCCCAGTGGCAGCATGTGTGAGCCCCTAGGTTCAAGCAATCCTGAGTACTGGGGGGAAATATCAACTGACCAAACAAACAATAACAACAACCAAAAAAAAAATCACTATGCACAGTGACCTGAATCTCTACAAGAGGTAGCTATGGATATATTTTTATCAACACTCCGTCTAATTCCCATCAATTAGTGGGTTGGGAAAACACTGAAATAATTACCCTTTATAAAAGGTCAGTGCAACTCAGTTCACATTCCAATTTGGGAGTTTCTTAGCTGTCTAATTCAAGCCTCAGTTTTCTCATACTCAAAATGGGATCATAATATAGCACTATTTAAAGGATTAAAAAAACATTTAAAGGTCATGATGCATAGGTGACATTCGGTCCCCTCTAAGCTGAAGAGGTCAGTGTACCACTGAAAGCTTCCAAACAGAACAGGCCCGGAATACTGCCTTAGCTTTAACAAAAGGTCACCCAGGCTCTTGTATAACCCTTTAAGTGACAAAAAAATCAAGTATCTTCTCTCAAGAAGTAGTCCATTCCATTTCAGCATTTTTATTATGCGCTCTTTCTTCCTTACATTGAACTGAAATATGCCAAGAGTGACCGAGCAAATATAATCCCTTTTCCAGATGACAAGGTAAGGCAATTAACTTGAGGAAAGCTGAGAGGGGGAGGGAGAGGAGTCCAGTTTGAATATGCCCCTCGTCAGACACATGAGGTGAGCAGCTTTATTTTCTGCACATGTCCATCTGGTCAATGACATGCAAGTTTGAGGTTTGGCAAAAAGGAGTGAGGCTGTCATTTATACAACAATACGACGTAAAGCTGTGAAAAGCAATGGTATTGGCATCTCAGACCCAGAACTAAGAAGGAGTTTAGAGACATTTAGCAAGGCAGACAGAGGCTTTAAAGCAGCAAGCAAGTGCCTTGGAGAAAGACAGGTGTTGAAGAGGCAGTGAATATGCTGGAACAAGGTCACTGCCAATCCCTGACAAAGGCTCCTCTGCAGCCTTCTTGTGCTGCTCAGGAATCACCAGGCTGAAAAGCTGGTGCTCACTGTCATGTGAAGCCATTGAAGAACTGACTGGAAGGGGCAGCAGAGACTTTATATGACTCTAAAATTTCCATGCCTGCATGTTAGGAGGCTAGGCTTCTGCAAATGATTTCCTTTGTTCATATTTCTAGGGGGCAACACCACCTAAGACAGTGTCTTCTGGACACTAAAAAACAGTGAAGAACCCCATTTTTGGGGGTGGGGACATGGCTCAGACAAAAAAGTACTTGCTATGCAAACATGAGGACGTAAGATTAATCCATAGCACCTGCATAAAAACCATGAGCATGGCCAGGCGTGGTGGCACATGCCTTTAATCCCAGCACGTGGGAGGCAGAGGCAGGCAGATCTCTGTGAGTTCAAGGCCAGCCTGGTCTACAAAGTGAGTCTAGGACAGCCAGAGCTGTTACACAGAGAAACCCCTATCTTGAAAAAAACAAACAAACAAACAAACAAAAACCCAACAACAAAAAAAGTAAAAAAACCAACTAAACAAAAAATTGTTTAAAAAAATGTTGAACATGGCGGAAATGCCTGCCTACAATTTCAGTGCTGGGGAAGCAGAGGCAATGAGGAACCCAGGCAGTCAGCCTAGCCTACACCCACACTCAGACTCCCCCCACCTGACATACACATACATGTACATAAACACACACACACACACACACACACACACACACACACAGGTATGCAGACATAGAATTGTTGAATGCAACATGCACAGAAAGAACCCCATTTTCCTCCCTTTAGGACTTTTTTTGCCCACAAATATGACTAAAGGACTTGTTTTTCTACACATTCATACTAATCTTTTAGAAAACTCATGTTTCCTGCTACAGAATTCACAGAAAGAGAGGAGGTAATAGTTTAAGGAACTATTGGTATCAATGGAATTAATTTTTTTCTGTTTTAAGAATGTAAGAAACAAGCTGAAACTAGTTGTACAGGCCTGTAATCCCAACTATTCAAAAAGCTGAGGAAAGAGGATCAGAAGTTCAAGGACTGTTGGGCTACAGTGTGTTACAGGCCAGCGTGAGCATTTAGTGAGACCACACATACCTGAAATTAAGATAAATACATAAAAGGGTTGAGTGGTAGAGTGCTTGACGATCATGTGTGAAGCCCAAGTTTAAGCTCCAACATCCTTCCCACTCACCACCACCACCATACATGAAAGAAACAAATATGTTCACATACACAAAAGGCAGCATCATGGGCACAGTCTTAAGGCTGCAACTGCAACAGGGACAGAAGACAGCAGACCAAGGTTAACCTAGAAAAGGGCTTCCACTCCCAGCTGTAACCATAAAACATTATTTCCCCTGGTTGCATCTACTGATCTCAAACAGCTTCTACTCTAAACCATATCTACTTTCCTCAGAGGACACAGTTATCTAGCCAAGGTTAGGAGTAGGTTACATAAAACCGATTCTCTAGAGAGAGAGTTGTGGTCTTTCCCTTCCTTCCCAGAGTCCAGGCGCCTGGATCACTTGCCTGAGACACAGAACGGTGTTCCACAACAGGAGCAAGTGCCCGGTTCCTCTACCCAGGCAGGGACAGCACTAGCAGAGGCTAGGCAGAGAGAAGAGATCTAAAAATAAAGCTCTCTGAAGGAACTGTCTTGCCTAAAGAGAGCTTCCCACGCACACTGGAGTGCCACATCTGCGGGGGCTGGAAGCACAGAACAGAACAATCCTGACCAAGTCACATAAGTATTACCCACTTTTGGGGGTGACAGCACATGATGGTTCCACCCATCAGAGATCCACTGTCCATGTTGCAGATCATGAGCAAGGGCCTTAGTGATCACCAACAGGCCTTTCTTCTCAGGAAGGAGACTAGAAAGGTGGCTGGGCTTTGCCAAGCCTCCCTACCCTCTCTGCTGGCAGCAGGAGGTAAGCTCAGCCAATGTTCTCCGCCCACAAAGAAAGAGCTCAAAGGCTTCTAGTGGGCCTCAGACACACAGAATGCCCCCTAGGCTACCTCCCTGGGCAGAAGGGTCAGTGACAACCCAAAAAAAAGAAAAGAAAAAGAAAAGCGAGCACGTGAGCACTGCAATTACCATTGACATCAGCTAGCTCCCGTCATTTCACACCCGAAGGACACAGTAATTGTTACGTTACCAGGCAACTGGCCTCTCCTTCCCGCCTCCAGCAAGTATCAGGGGCCACCATAAAATGTTCAATCAGTTAAATAAGCCTGGAACTACCTCAAACTCTGGGGAGGGATCCCACCACCATCCCATAAGGCAGCTGACCTTGGAGTACTGGTGGCCATATTGTTGGAGCTCAAGAGCCTGGCAGGAAGAAGGAAACTACCCAATTTCAAGAAAAGTTCAGTATTCCTTATCACTCTACCAACTGAAGGTTTTGTACTTTGATCCCCCCAAAGGTCAAAAGCTCAGTCTTTGACAGTATCACCATATCGCTTTCAACAGTAAATGCAGTGTGATCATCAGTCCCTGCCTTTCCCTCCTTCAGGAGTTTATGCCATCTTGTCCTATGATTCTCATGCAGTTGGTGGAGAGAGGGGACAGGGACATAGCAAAACATCTGGAACCTGCCAGCTTTTTGGTTTCTTAAAAGACCTGGGACCAAGCACTGTAACTGCTATGCTCAGACAAAATCCTCATGTCTAGCATGCACATGGTCAACTTTTCCCCTCAAAGCACAGATTGCAAGTAACATACTTTGAATATTCAAGTGTTATTTGAATGCTGACTAGCAACAATCACCTCATAGCCTTACAATTAGAGCAAACTGAACATTTCCCATACTGACTCATTCATGAGAGACAGGGAAGAAATCACAAAAGGGAGGAGATACTGACCATAAAATACACAGCCTGAGCACACAGTACAAAGTGTTGTTTTACTGCAGAGAGTACACAATCCCCACCCTACCAGTTAGACAAGAAAGGTTAGGCATGGTGCTCAGAAGGGCAACTTACCTGACATACAAAGACCTCTTCTCACTGGTTCGGAGCGACCCAGACCCAGAACTCATGCTGCTGTTCATCATTTGTTCTCGCAAGTCATGTATCTTGGATTCAAAGCGACTGTACTCTGTCAGGGAGACAAGGGGGAAAGACAGTGAAGGAATGAACCCAAGGAGCTCCCTGGGTCAGCACACCAAAACACCAGGAGGACACTTGGATTCAAAGCAGCCAGGAGGTGAAACCTTTGCTTTGATAAGTAGAGTCCCTCCCCCAAGTTGAGACAGACCAACCCTCCCCTCCAAGAAGGGAAAAAAAAGGAACCTAGAAAAAAAGAGTTGCATTAGGGCATGTCAAATGCAAACAGCTTTTTTCTGCTTCAAAATCTCACTGATCCTTAAAAAATAACAACTGGAAAGAGGTTCCAGGGCAGCCTTTATAAATAATCTTTAGAGCAGGCACTAAGGCCCAAGGAGAGCAGATGGGCAAGGAGACTTTCCCAAAAAGTGGACTGCACAGAACAGATGGCCCCGAGATGCAGGTCAGGGGGTCTGGAAAGGACCACAGGCTATTCAATCATTGTTAGATAAGGAGGACAGTTTTCCCAGGATGATGTTTTTACTGGGGGGATAGTAGATCCCAGCACAAAGTCTAAAAAGAAACAAACTGCAGCCATTTTCCAAGCATTAAATCTAAAGCTCTCCTTACACATTTTCAGCTCCACAGTTGCTTTGTAAAATGGGGTATACTGAAAGGCACAGGATCTAGAAATGGCAGAAAGCAGGGCATACTTCAGTGACAAACTGATTTTAAGGGCAGTCAAAATTTATAGTGGAGGTTGAAGGTTAGGTAAGTGCTTAAAAACACGTCCAGGGGAAATTTTTCACAAAAGCATTTTTATGCACCATAGAAGGGCTGGAAAGAAGTAACCCCACCTAATCTGTGTGACTCTGTGGGAGAAAACACGACACATGCTCCAACATCTGCCCTCCCCCTCACCTCCCTCAGCTCCCTGGGCAAAGCAACCTGACCTTCAGCTGGGTGGAAAGGGAAATGCTAAGAAGCCAAGGTGAGGAGGGAGTGGAGTTAAAAGTCACATAAATACCCTCCTCTCAAAGTTTATTTTTCTTCACTGTGGTATCAATTAAGGCAACTAGTTAAATTCATGTGTTCTTTCACTCATCACGCACCAAGTGTTATGGTGATTTGTCCCCATTACTTACTCCTGTCCCCACAATTGTGGAGGAAGCAGTTGAGACACTGACTCACCTATTAAATGGCCCGTTGGGGGGGGGAGCACCTGGACATTGTGCCTGCTCTGAGAGTTACAAGGCAACAAATCAATATAAATAATGTGTCTTAATCTAAATGTAAATGGTGATGAGTGGTTTGTCATAGAAACCTTGGGCTGCTCAGAGAGACAGGATACCTGCCTCACCCCAGGGTTTGGCCCCTAACCCTGAACAGGGATCATTTCTTGCTCCTTCCTTCCAGGCCCTGCCTTCTAGCTCACTCACTCAAGAAAGAACCATGCAGACAAGAGGTCTGACCAGGCAGTACTTCCTTGGTGATGATGAATCAAAGAACTATAAACAGAACCTGGAACGTGTCTAGCACAGCGGCTCATACCAGTAATCACAGCAGCCAGAAGGCTAGACCAGAAGGTCATACATTCCAGGCCACCCTGGAATACAGATAAATACCTTACTAAAACAGCACAGCTCCCAAACTCAGAACAGCAAATGACATCTAATCTATCTGCTCTTGTCTATTCATTGCCTTCTTTGGAGGTGACCCAGCCCACTGAACTCTAACAGAGCCTCAGCAGGTCACAGTGGTTGCTTAGTAAAGATGTTTCTCAAAAAATCCTTAAAAACAACCACCAAACCACCATTTCCTCAAAACTCATAATCCAAGGTTGATGTCTGGGCCAGGGGACCCAATTAAAATAACGAAGGGAAGGGGAGCAGAGTTGCTGCTTTGAAAAATCTATTATCGTTTTTCAAGTTCCTTGGACTGTGCTATTCATTTTTCTTACTCAGATGAACCCCCCTAGAGTTTCACTCCTTATCATTTTCTGGCTTCTATTTGGATAGTTACCTGATGTCCCACTAGGCAGAGTAGACTAAATGATTGTTTAGTAAGTGAGAGACAATTTAGAAAACTGTATCCAAGTTATCAAACTAATAAAACAAATGGTTTATATAACTGATGGGTACCAGCTTCAGAGGATTTTCAGAGGTAATAAAGAAGTACCATGGGGCTGGAGAGAAATGGTTCATTGGTTAAGAGCACTGGCTTCTCTTGCAGAGGACCTGAGTTCGGTTCCCAGCACCCACATGGCAGTTCACAACTGTCTGTAACTCCGGTTTACAGGACAGTTGATATTTTAGTTCCAGGGGTTAACTGTTAGGATCAACCAAGGTTGCTAACACCCTTTTAGGGCGTTCATAACCCCCACTGGTCACCAGGTTAACAGATCTTCAGTGCTAGGGAGGGAACAGAGGCCTAGGCAAGCCCTTTATCAGTAAGATACGTCCCAGAGTGATTAACAGACTTTGTATAGAACAAAGACAGTCATTCCAACAAAAAAAAAGTATGTGGAATGGACTTAAAACTCTTAATATCATTAAATATTTCCTTAGGACAAAAACTTCACTTAAAAGAAAAAGTCAGCTAAAGACCAAAACCTCAAAAGACGGCACATGCTGGCGAGGGTGTGGAGAAAGGGGAACACTCCTCCATTACTGGAGGGAGTGCAAGCTTCTACAACCACTATGGAAATCAGTCTGGCAATATCTTAGAAAACTTGGAATAGCTCTACCTCAAGACCCAGCCATACCACTTCTGGGTATCTACCCACATGATTCCTCACCAAACCACAAGGACATTTCCTCATCTATGTTCATAGCAGTCTTATTTGTAATAGCTAGAAACTAGTAACAACCCAGATGTCCCTCAGCTGAAGAATAGATTAAAAAACTGTGGTACATCTACACAATGTAATACTACTCAGTCATCAGAAACAAGGAAATCATGCAATTCGCAGTCAAATGGATGGAACTAGAGAAGCTCATCCTGAGTGAGCTAACCCAGACTCAGAAGGATGCACATGGCATCTATTCACTTATAATCAGATTTTAGCCATATAGTACAGGATAATATCCTACCACCAACACACCACAAAGATCTTTGTTACCTATCACTGGGACACATTGCCCAAGGGGTGCTACCACGTAGAGCTCTTAGCCCTCATATGATTGTTGAACTGATTTGTAGGGACACCCCATATTTGAGGAGTGGGATGGGTGGGAGAGGGAGGAGAGGGTGGGAGGGTGGAACTGGGAGGGTAGAAAGAGGGCACTTTGATGGAAGATGTAACTTGATGTAATAAGTAAACATTATAATTTTAAAAACCAGCTAAATTCTGAGACTTCGCAAGATTTTTTTTCTTCCCTTCCACTTACCAGTAAAGCAGCCATTATTTGGAGGACATCTCTTAGGCCCAAGTCACTGCGTAGGAAGCCACTTGAGCAGCCTTCCTTCTGAGAGGGACCCACTTCAAATGGGCTACTTTAAAGAAGCACCACCTATTACTAGAATCTCAAGTCTATTAAACTGCACTTTATTCATTTTTCCCATCCAGATATACCCAACCATTTGTGACCCACAAAGATATCCATGGTGAGTCATACTTTGCTTCCTCCTTTCCATTTACCAATGTTAATCACACAGAAAGAAACAAGTACAGAAACAGGGACTACTCAGGGTCCATAGTGTGCCTTAAGATCAGAATTCTGGAAAGCCCCCTACCTAGCCCCTGATGCACTATATCAGAAGCCACTAAATGGAGCAGATCCCAGGAATCTGCCTTCAAAAAGCATTAAGTAACTGTGATCCCCCATCAAGTTGGAACCGGGTGATCTGGACTTAAAGAAGTCAGTTTGGTTTTGAGTAATGGCAAAGCAATGATCTTGCAGAAAGTTTCCAAAGGAAGGCAAGGCAAGAGGGATGGAATGCTCCCCAAAATAAATTTGATAGTACCTCAAATCCACAAAAAGGGAGACCACACAAAAGGGGCCGTTGCCCCAATGTACCTGCGAAGGTTTTTAAAAACTACAATAGTGAGGTTCTTTTGGCTTTTTGAGTCCCCACTATGCTTTGTCTATTGCATGTACATGCTTCTTTACCCCAATACATGCCTCTTTTTCAACTGTCAAAAAAACCCACAGAAGCAAAACATGATTTATTTTTTAAAATGCAACACTGAAGGTCAAACCTAGGATTTTATGCACCTTAGGCAGGCTCTTTATCACTGAGCTACAAACCCAGCCCTTGACTTTTAAAAAAATCTTTCCACTTTCTTCTTTGGAAATTTCTATATGGTTTCCTCCTTCCCATATCCAGAAGAAACCACTATCAGTATTTTTCATATATGTCTTTCCAGGCTTACCTCCCTACATATTTTATATCCATGTATTCACAGATCACACAGATTCACACACATACCTTTTTTTTTCCATTCTCTGATATGTCATAGAATCTGATATGTCATAGGAACCCATTCATGTCAGCATACAAAATGTAAAACTTCATACATATCAATGGCCACATAGTATTGTATGTTATAGAGGCCATACTATATCTTATTCAGTCATATCTTATCCTGGTTAATGTACATTTAAACTGTGCTCATTGTGACAGGGTCTTGCTATATAGCCAGGATAACCTAGTGTTTGCTTTCTGTATAGTCCATGCTGGCCTTAAATTCATGGCAATTCTGCCTTTCCGACTCTAGAGTATTGGAATTACAGGTTTGCAATAATACATGCAGTCTACAATTTTTTAATATTGTAATCAATGCTGCATTATATAATTGTATGAATCTGTCTGAAGCACAGAGTTCTAAAAGTGAAAGTTCAGAGTCAAATGCACAATCAATGCATACCCAAATCCCAGAGCTGAGGGTACAGTACAGTGGTGGAGCATTTGTCTAGCATGCATGTGACCTGGACTTTCATCTCAATGCTACTAAACGGAACACAGACATTCTGAAGCCTTTCTGATTGTGAAGATAAAATGAAATTTGGAAACTGGCTTCTGCAGAAGTACAGGCAAAATTTACTTTTGAGGACAGACTAATCTTTTGTTTGGAAATAGACTTTAATGAGACTTTCAGTTATGCAAAAGTAAAACCAAGGTTTTACTCTGGAACAACTATTTCCTGGCCTTTTGCTTAAGGTAAAGTATGGAAAGGATATGACAAACAGGAGATATAATATTCTCTACACAATAATGGATAGGGCTGCTCTACAAGTGGGTGTAGTTGCTGGTACTCTAGCATTAAGCCCCAAGTCACAGGTCTACCCCCTTTTCCAGGTATTGTTAATTGCTTGTTTAAGCTAACATCTATAAGATGGTCTACCTGCCTTTATAAGCATCCAGGACTAGACTTGACCAGGACTCACTGTGCCTTCTCCTACCTGAAAGGCAAGCCTTTCTTTCCTTATGCTAAAATGTCTCATTTCTATAACTGACACCCTCACTTTTCCTATGCACAGCCAGTAGGTTTCCACAAGTTCTGATCTTCCTTCTTGATCACATCATGTCCTCAATCCATCTCTTGCCTTCGCAGCTATTGCCTTTCTATTGATTTATCTTCTTCGTTTTCTCTTTACTATTTTATTTTCTTTAAAGACTGGCCTCACACTGTTGCCCAGGCCTGCAGAAAATCCTGGTCTCAAAAGATCCTCCAGCCTCAACCTCCTGAATATATGGAACTATAAGTATGTGCTACTATACCAATGTCATAATGTTTTATCCCTGCCCCCCAGCCCTGACCTCTGCCTTGACATTATGTCATCTTTTTTCTCTGGGCCACAGCTCTATTGTGGTAACTGGTCTTTAGATCCTTATTTGGTCACCATAAAACTACATTTTCTAGACTTCCCCATCTAAGTATCTGTGATCACAGCAACTAAAAGATCCTACCTTAACATTTGAACTAAACATTCAAGGACTGCTCCATTCTCCTGCCTATTATCTACCTGATTCTCATTACATAAATTTTTCTTGAACTCCCTGGTTTGGGACCCTTGAACACAATTCATTCACGCGTGTCATTCCCTGCTCCTGTAATTTTCTGCATTGCCTGAAACCACACATTCTTTGTGCCCTTCATCCATCCTTGCATCACTGTTCAAGTTTTATCCATTTGTGTATTTATTGAAGTGTTTACCAAATATCACTGTGTTAGCTGTTGACAATATACCAGTAATCAGAACCGTCTCTATAAACTGTAATCATATCAACAAACAAACAAGTACCTAATTACAATTTCAATTACAACTGTTCAAATTGCAATGAATAAAAATGTAAAGGGAGATTCAGGCAGAATGACCCGATCTAGTTGGGGAAATAGATTTCAACAAAGTTTTCCCTGGGGGAAGTGACATTTAAGTTCATAGAAAGAGAGGGAGGAAGGCTGGGAGGGAGGGAGGGAGAATGAATATAAACTTTCTGATCTTGAGGTCCCAAAAATGCTGAGTAGGGAAGGCATGAATGAAATCTAATTTAGCTCATGTTCAGAGTGAATCAACAGTGCCCCCAAAAGCTCATCAGTTCTTCTGGAAGTGCAGCCATTCAGATCTCAAACTCACAAAGTTCTCATTTGACATTGCTGAGCTGCCCCCAGGGCTTTAAGGAATCACCAATTGAGAAAAATTACAGAGCACTGGTGGAAATAAAGTTACAGGCTTCACAAAGAGGCACAGATTTTGATGAGTATAAATTGTTTCAGCCTTCTAAAGTTGCCTTTGGAGTATGAATCTTTTAGATTTTGTGAATTACAAGCACCTGTGGGAACACTATAGCTCTTCATGACTTCAAAATAAATGAATGTAGCTGCAGGTGTTAAGTCCATCTAGACCATCTAGACACCTGCTAGCAAGCCAGGAGTGGTGGCACACACTCGTAATCCCAGCACTCAAGAAGTGAAGGCACAGGACTGCTGCAATGTTAAGGCTAGTCTGGGCTATACAGTGAGTTCCAGGCCAGCCTGGGCTACAATGATACCTGTCCCAATACAACAGCAACAAGAATCCTATTAGGACACCATACATGAATTGCGAAAAAGTACATTCTTGGAATCAGAAACTTACCTTTATACAATTAAGAAGCCTTGGGCTAATTTCTAATTATCGGCCCACTACTTCAAGAATCAAACACCTCTAAAGCTAAACAATTTTGAAAGTCCCTTCTAATTATAACACTACGATTTTAAGAAAAATCAATGAGGTTCATAGTGAATCAAACCTAATTGAATTTACTTAACAAAATCTAAAAATCTACAAATAACCTCAAACTCTGAATTTAAAAGAAAAACAGTAAAATATATAAATTACAAAAAATTCTCAAGGCTATGTAAGTAAGTGACAAACAGTTTCCATATGGACAAATACTGCTTAAGGAAAAATAATTCAGTTCTACCCTTAGAACAATTATTCAAAATCATGACTAACCCTAAACAGAAACCTGTCAAGGTCCCTGCACTGTCACAATGTGCTTCCCCATCCATACACACACTTAACCAGGGCTCTGGATATCATTATGAAGGATGCAGAGAATAAAACAGAAAACAAGATTCAATAGCTAAGCATGCCATAAAAAAATTCTAGTTTTCCCCAACTGGGCAGTTTGTTGGTGTTGGGGTGTGTGGGGGTGTGTGTGGGTGTTGGGGTGTGTGTGTATCTGTCTGTCTGTATCCCCAAGAGCCTAGTAAGGATGTAGGAAGAGCTAGCTGTTTGGGTGGAAGTGCTATGCTCACTAAAGGCTTTATTACACTCAGTCATCTGGTCTGAAATGAGTACAAAAGTACCTTGTTTTCACATCCATCAAGTTAAGAACAAGTGGTCAAGTGGTCATATTGGGTAAAAGCTTCAAACAGAGCCTTCTCCCTACTTCAAAGGAAATTTCACATAGCATGTTCCAACGAAAGAATAACAAAGGGTTTGGCTCTCTTAGCCCACAAGTCAAAGTATATAGAAAGGTCACTCAACGCAAAATACCTTACAGGAAACTTAGGAATGAAAGCAGAATTCTACCTTTGCCGTGCTCTCAGTACCAAAAAGGCTTTCTCAGAACAATCTTCTACACTTAATGGTGATGCTATGTCAAAATGACCGAAATGCACACAACTTGCCAATCCAAGTCGATATAACCAATTTCCATGTTTTACAAGGCCAACAATCTAGATTCAAACGCCCTTCACAGTAACAATCCCCCAGTTGCCGAAACTCTCCAGCAGTCTTCACTGCAGTATCATCTGAATCTCTTTAAGGTCAAATTTCTGTAGGAGCCCAGAAAAAGGGACCTACAGAAAGACTCCTCCAGTTTATAGTTGCTAAAATGTCTGTGGTTGCTTTCAAGTAATCTCAGAGTAAAATAATCAGATAGTCTAGTGTAAAACATGACAGAAGACAATAAGAAACCCCAAAATCCAAATTATGAGTATATAAAATAATTTTCCTTATAATAAAGGTAATGAAGCCGGGCGGTGGTGGCGCACGCCTTTAATCCCAGCACTTGGGAGGCAGAGGCAGGCGGATCTTTGTGAGTTCGAGGCCAGCCTGGTCTACAGAGCGAGTCCAGGACAGCCAGAGATATTCAGAGAAACCCTGTCTCGAAAAACCAAAAAAAAAAAAAATAAAGGTAATGAAATAATTCATTACCATTTGGAGTAGAAATAGTACCTGCCTTCTTTACAACCTAAGTAAACTGTAGGCAAGTTAAGGCCTTGAATATGAAACAAAAACATTAAATAACCAGAAGGAAAAACAGCTGGGTATTATTTTCTCTCAAAATAGGAAAGAACCTTCCAGACCTCCCAATAGAGACCAAACACATGAAAAGGAAATCAAAGCTGTTTGTAATCTTAGCACATGGGGAGCTGAGGCAGGAGGATAGTTCAGTACAAAACCTACCTAGTCTACACAGCAATACCCTGTCTCAAACAAAAAGGGCCAAGAGTGTAACTCAGTAGTAAAGAGTTTACCTAGCTTATGTGAGCCCTTGGGATTTGATTCCTAGCACTGAAATAATTAATAAATAACAAACGAAAGTAAACTTCGAAAGCCTTTGCACTATTTCTAATAAAGAACTAATAATTCACCTATATTAAACTTTCAACTGCTGAACATACCCCAACAGGGAATGAAGAAAGGGTATAAACAGGCACTTGGGAACGGGAACAAGAGATGACACCCACATGTGTGGCTGTGCAACTTATAAATCCTAGCATCAGGAGACTCGGGGGGACAATTAGATTGAAGCCAGCCTAGACTACACGAGGAATTCCCCTTGCCTCAAAAGACATAGCCATAACAAGAACAGAAACCAATTTACAGGTGCAAATGTTCAATTCTATTATACACTTCTGTTTATTCCTGGGGCCTTGAATGAATAATGAATTATTTCATCACTGTTATTATAAGGAAAATTATTTTATATACTCATAATTTGGATTTTGGGGTTTCTTATTCTCTTCTGTCATGTTTTACACAGTGCTGGGGATCAGACCCAGGGCCTTATACATGATAGGGAAGTGTCCTCCCACTTTACCCCCAGGACTTGGTTTTTGAGTCATAGTCTAGCTATGTAGCTCAGGCCAGTCTTGGACCTCCTGAGTGCTAGGATTATTCCATCACACCTGGCTCAATTCTATTACTAACAAAAGAAATATAAAGCAGATAGAATTTTTTTACTTATCAAATGTGCAGAGGGTAGCTGGGCATGGTGGCACCTGCCTTCAATCCCAGCACTCTGGCGGCAGAGGCAAGCAGATCTCTGTGAGTTCAAGGCTAGCTTGGTCTACAAACTGAGTCCAGGATAGCCAGGGAGGGATACATAGAAAACCCCTGTCTTGAAAAAACAAACAAAAAATGTGCAGAGTATCTTTTAAAAATTACTCCAAGTGCACATAGAGGCCAGGAAGTTAAAAGGGGGCCATTAGAGGAAGGGAAGGGGGAGACCTTAAAGTCAGGGGTGGGGTGGGGGGAAATTAGTAAGACCCAAGTACAAAGGGGTCTACCAGGAATGGAAAGGTTAAGTGGGGAGATGGTTGGGAGAGACATAGTAGAGGAGGAGAGAAGAGGGTGTGGAAGGGTGTGGGGAATTGCAGAAGGGGTTAACTAATACTAAGGATTATGAAAAAGCCATAAAGAAACCTATTTTATAAGCTTCATAAATGTGGCTTATTTATATCTGTTGTTTTGTATAGTATTTACTGTTATAAGAGAAGGAACCATCTGTTGGACTGAAAGGGGAAACTTCTGGGGGGAAGAGGGTGGAAGGGCGGGATAGGAAGGGGGAATAGGGAAGGGTTTGTGACTGAGATGTAACTTGAAGAAAAAAAAATAAAGTATTTAAAAATATATATATATAATTTTAGAAAACAGTTTGAATGGAAGTATCCTTATTTCTCCCAGAAGCCCCAGGTTATTTCTTCTTCTCCTCCTCCTCCTCGTCTTCTTCTTCTTTTTTTTTTTTTTTTTGAGACAGGGTCTCACCATGTTGTCCAGCCTGGCAACTCACTATGTAGAGTAGGATGGGCTCTGAGATTTGCATACTTCTGCCTCTCCAGTGTTTAAAGAAGCTGTCCTGGTTTGTTTGTTTGTCAATTTGACATAAGCTAGAGTCATTTGAGAGGAGGGAACATCAATGGAGAAAATGTCTCCAAAAGACTGCCCTGCAAGCAAGCCTGTAGGGCATTTTCTTAATTAATGATTGATGCAGCAGGATCCAGCCAACTGTGAGTGGTGCTAGCCCTGGGCAGATGGTCCTGGAGCATAAATGAAAACAAACTGGTGGCTGGAGCAATGGCTCAGCAGCTAAGAGCACTGACCGCTCTTCCAAAGGACCCAGGTTCAATTCCTAGCACACACTCATGGTATCTGACAACCCAGTACAAGCGATGCCCTCTTCTGCCCTCTGACTGTACACGAGTGTATGTACAGACTTTCATGCAGGCGAAATACCCGTACACACAGTAATATTATAAAATAAAAATTTTAAATATAAAAGCGAGCCAGGTAGTCCAGGACAGCCAGGGTTACACACAGAAACCCTGTATCAAAAAAACAATATACATACATATACTTGAGAGCAGGCTGAGCAAACCAGTAAGCAGTTTTCTCCATATAGCCTCTGATTCAAGTTCCTGCCTCCTGCCTTGTGTTCCTGCCCTGACTTCCCTCAGTGATGAATTGTGATCTGTGAGTTGTAAGGTGAAACAAACTCTTTCCTCCTTAAGTTGTATTTGGCCATCGTCTTTATCACATAAGTAGAAACCTAACTTAGACAGAAGCCAGAGATTACTAAACAAAACCCCAATGGAAGGTAAGGAAGCAGATGTGGGATAACACTGTATGAGTTATTGGTTATTTGCCTTGTTGTTGGTTACCCCCCAGAACTGAATGGTAAGATCCTACAGGACATGGAGAAATTAAACTGGAGCCGAGTTGGTAACTTCCTCCTAGCTGGCTAGTTTTCATAGTTCTAGAAAGTGCTACCCAGGCTGCTACAGTGAAGTCATCAACAGTCGTAACCCAGCTGTGAACCCTGTAAGCTACAATAATGACCAGCTTTGCAAGATGTACCCATTGGTGCACAAATGGCATGAATACTGTGAGGCAGCTAACACTTTGTGAATGGAGTTGAGGTCCACTCCACAGGGGGGGAGTTCATTCTTAGTACTGTAAAGGTAGTCAAGAGCTGGTGGTTAGAGAGATCACAGGCCCTATGGTTTTTGGGTAGACATGTGGCCAAACAGCCTTCTACGCACTCATGTTCATGCCTATGGATCAGTGCTGTTCTCCGCTTTTATCAGAAAAGTTTCTTACTACATTGTATGGTGGTTAATAAAGAGACTCATCATAACTGGTAGAAGTGCTGAGAATAAGGGATGTTAAAGTATTCAGCCCTAAATTGGACAGCACCATAACCCATTTCCAAGGCTTGCGAATATCAAGATAGGGTCAAAAGAATGGACGAGGTGGAGGATAGGGAGGTATGGTCATGCCAGTCATGAGATCATTGCAACTCTACTTACTACATAAGACCTGCACGAGACTGGGGAGAGCCATCAACTTTTCATCATGGAAGGGGGAAGGGCTCATGAAGCTCCAGGCCCACAAGGAACTATTGCCAATTAATGGTGGCTCAGGGAAGGGGTGTCACTTTCTTCAGTGGTATAGTGATTGATAAGTTGCCCATGCTCCAGTAAACAACCTCCCACCCATGTTCATGCAAGGAACTCTAATTAAACTCAGTAGGGGCACACAAGCAAAAAGACATGAAAGGGTTCAGCAGGAGAGGGAAGGGGAATAAAAGAGGGTGATGGGAGGCGCAAAAGACTGAAATTCATTATGTTCATGTATAAAACTGCCAAAAGAATGAAAATAATAAAATTACTCCACATTAGTATGATTTTTTTTTCTTGGAGGGGGGGGAACCTTATACTGCCTGCAGAGGTAAAAGCTAATTTGAAAAAAAAATGCATCAAAGGCATAAACATGTTAATATCCTTTAAATGAATAATTCCACTTGAAGGAACATATTCTCAGGAAATAATTACAGATTCAAAGAAACCTTGTACAAGGGCATCCATTAAAGCATTTTGGAAGAACAAAATATTGGGGAAAACCTCTAAAATATCGATAGCCACTAACAGAAGGATGGTTATCTGAATTATGGCACACACATGTTGGACTATTTCTTAACTACTTGAAATATTTTTTCAAATAATATATAATGACCTCGGAAAATATTCATGATGTGGTTTAAAATAATGAAAAAAATATAAAAATGGCTTCAATCTAATAATCCCACTTTTAAAAGCTACAGACACATCACATGATATATAAAATATAAATATATATGATTTGAAAAGAACCATACTAATATGCGCATACACAAATGGTTATCCCTGGAGGTAGTTTGACAGGTGATTTGAAAATTTTGACTTTGTATTTTCTATATTTCCAATTATCCGTAAATGTAAATCTAATATTTTTATATCCAGGAATAAAATTTAAGGGGTCTGGGTAAGGAGACACACTGAACAGACCAACAATAAATTAAGGACAAAGCCAGGGTATACTAGAAATTTCAGTCCACACTTGCTTCTAGCTCAGCAACCAGATACAAATAAATCCACATGAACACATAACTGTTATAACCCATCCATTTTAAACTAAAAATAAGGAACTGAGTTAGTTCTTTCTTAAGTCTACCTACGTACGCCACAGCCATATTTTCCTGACCCACTATTTGGTAACTGAGCCTGACTTTGGTCCTTATCACTTCTTTTTCAGGGTACTTATAAAACACCACAAAATCCAGTTTAGAATTTAACCCCACATTTACAAAATTATTTCTCTTTTTTGAAATCCAAATCCTGAAAGTTCACATTTATAGAAAACATGTTATCTTCATTTTTTTCCCATCTAACAAAATATTTCATCACTTAATTTGTCAAGCAGAAAATTTGAAAACTCTCTGGGGCCTTTGCTTTTATAGGAGCTGTGAATTCAGTGAAAAGTAAACAGAAGCTCTTTTCAAGAGGATAAAAGCCTAGCACAAGAAAGAGGGAAGATGGGAACCTTTATTAAAGCAAGGCCGTGTGATTTAATAAGTACAAACAAGAATTCATAAATTGAATTAAAAACACTTCCACTTATCTAACACAGAATTTTAGCTAGAAAACATATCACAAAAAACTTTGCATAATCTTCTCACTTTATTCATTAGAAAACTGAGTCTAAGAGTCAAAGATTTTTATCCTTTAGAGAAAAAATCAGAAGTAGCTCTCAGGAGTTTGGCTTCTGTGATATTAAAGATATTATTTTAAAAGCACATATGTATGCGTCTAGTGTCAATGTATGGTGCTAATAGATATATGTGCCTGTGGGTGTACATGTATATGTGCCTGTATTTTACATACAGATAGCAAAGACAGTAGCATTAGTTTCAGTGGCAGTAGTAGTCCCAAATTATTCTATCTCGATGCCTCTATTTAAAGCAACAGAACATTTACCCTATTGTAGAATATAATACTAAAGTGTTGTTGCTTTGTTTTTTTTAACAACAGTGTCAATATCAGGGTCAAGCTTTCAACACCTAACACAATGAATTAAAAAAGAAACTCTCAAACTCTGTAATTACATTAAGAAATAATCCATTCTTATTACTACATATTATTGTAATCATTCCACCCAACAGGAAGATCTACTATTTTACAAACAGCAAAGCTCCTAAGATTTTGACTCACACTGCCTAGCAAGGACAAGAAAGCACCTGTCTAGCTAGGTTCAAGATGTTGTGCCAAATTTCACTACCATGTCCTTGGGCTAGAGAAACACAGAATACAGAAAATCCCAACACAAACACACATGTAGCTCCAGGGGACAAAACCAGAAGGAAAGCTTCACATTCTCTTCTAAATTTACAAAACGGGGTGGGCCTGAAAGGGTGTGGTCACTTTAAGAAAGTCTGGCAGTTCCTCAAAAATGTTACCTTCTGACCCACAGTAATTTTACTCCTAGGTGTAAATCTAAGAGAGCTGAAAACATCTGTTCCCACAAAGAATTCTTCAGGAATGTGTATAACAGCAGTATTCACAACAGTGAAAAAGTGAAAAGAACACAAATGCCCACCAACCCAAGAATGGATAAACAAAACTGTGCTTTCACCATAGACTGGACTATTAGTACACCCTGAAACAAAGTGAAAAACTGGCACATGCCACAACATGGCTGAACCTTGAAAAGGTTACACCAAGAGAAGCCTGGCACAAAAAAAGCCACATATTGCAAAGTTTACATGAACTGCCCACAAAAGATGAGAAGGTGCTTAGGGTTTGGGGGAGCCAGGGAAAAACAAGGAGTGACTGCCTATGGATCAAGGCTTCTGGGAGTGATGAAAATATTCTCAAACTGACTGTGATAAAAATGCTGAAAATTGTAGAAGCAACTGAAATGTATATTTTATATAGACATCCTCATATTATGGCATGTGCATTATAGCTCAATAACCTGGTTCCAAAGAAAGTGGACCCTATCAGCTTCACCAAAGCCTTAACCCCTTCCAGCATACTCAGATGAAAAGAGTGAGAGCTAGTTACCCTTGGGTTCCTTGTAATCATTAGAAGAGCAGCATGTCTGGCCCTATTTATTCTTAAGTTAATTTGTAAACAGGATAAGAATCAAATAAAATCAAAAGTGAACAACAAAAAACAAGCCCTTTTACAGATGCTCACCATTACTATCAGGGAATGCCAATCAAAACCACAGTGAGATACCACTTCACACCCAGCAGAATGGTGAAAACCGAAATATCTAACAAGTGTTGGGGAGGATGTAGAAATGGGGCAGGGCCCATGGAAAGCAGCCTGGACAGTCCTCTAAAGGAAATGGTGACATGATTTGATCTAGAAAACATATCCAAGAAATATGTAAGTTTATGTCCACTGAAATATTTGTACATTGATGTTCATAGAGTATTGTTTATAACATTTCCAAAGTGGAAACAACTCAAAAACAACAACAACAACACACACAGAGGAATATTACTTATTTATGAAAAGCACCAATACATGCTACAACATAAATTAATCATAATCTTGTGCTAAATGAAAGGAGCCAGTCTCAAAAGACCACATACCATATAATATCACTTACATGAAAAATTCCAAAGAAACAATAACTCCATAAGCATCAGAAAGGAGATTTGTGCTTGCTTGGGGCTGAGAGGGATAAGAAGTTTGGGGATGATGGTTAAGCTATTAAACTCCATTTATGTGTAGTCTTGAAT
Source organism: Lophiomys imhausi (assembly GCA_907164525.1). Taxonomy (NCBI): domain Eukaryota; kingdom Metazoa; phylum Chordata; class Mammalia; order Rodentia; family Muridae; genus Lophiomys; species Lophiomys imhausi. Next base: position 41,964 of record CAJQZJ010000003.1, read on the forward strand.
TAATTGTTGTCATAAAAAAATGAATGACAGGGCTGGGGTGTCAAGTGGCACAGCCTCTGCTTAGCATACATAGGCCCTGGATACCATCCCCAGCATTTAAAAGGAATGACAACTATGGCTGCCTTTCAGTTGAAGAAATGAGAAATGCCTACTTACACCACTTAATATTCTGAGCCCGTACACATTGAGCAAAGCAACTTTCACCTTTGGCACATCCTGAACAACCACTCTCCACCAACAAAATCACTCCCTATGGGAAACTCACTTTACTTCTACAGGAGACTCATCCACATGCTTCCAAAAATCCCTTCCCCACTACTACTTTTTGGGCAAGACTATATGATCACTAGGACTGAAAAGCTGAGATAAACCAGGTATAGAAACACACACCTTTAATCACACTAGCATTTAGGGAGACAGAGGCAAGAAGATATCTATGAAGTTTACCCCCATACCGATCTACACAGCAAGCTTCAGGCCAACCAAAGCCTGGTAATGAGACCTTATCTGGAAAACAAAAATAATTTTAAAAAACACAACCAAATACAAGAAACACAACAACAACAAAAGTACAGCCAGGTGGTGGTGATGCACACCTTTAATCCCAGCACTGGGAGGCAGAGGCAGGCAGATCTCCATGAGCTTGAGGCTAGCCTGGTCTACAGACAGAAGTCCAAGACAGCCAGGCCTGTTACACAGAGAAACCCTGTGTGAAACCTCTGTTCCCCCCCCCAAGTATGTAGACCATGGTGATACTAAATAAAGCAATTTAACAACGTATGCACCAAATCCATAGACTAGATGGCATCTAAACCTTATCTGTGCTGGGGAGATACATTAGGAAGCAAGTATCTTAACCCTATCACTCTCCCAAAGCTTGTCCCTCTGTGTATTAAAAGGAGAGATAGAGAAAATCCCCCATTCCTCCCCTCACCACAACTGGGGGTCTTTTGCTTACATTAATTTGCCTCTCATGGTCAATTTATGTAAATGAAGTCATCCAATGTCTGGTTTCTTTTTGTTTTAGTTTTAGTTTGGTTTTTAAGACAGGGTCTCACTACATAGCTCTGGCTGTCCTGGAACTCACTCTGTAGACCAGGTGAGCCTCAAACTCAGAGATCTGCCTGCCTCTACCTTTGGAGTGGTGGTGGGATTAAAGGTATGCCTGGCTTCTTTTACTTAATGTTTTCAAGGGTCAGCTGTGTTGTAACAATCAGTTCTTTATTGTGTTTTATGCTGCAATAAAAAATTTGGTCTACGTTTAGAGTGCATTTTGTTTACCCATTCTTGGCTTGATGGACATCTGGGTTCTTTCTACCTTTTCACTGCTGAGGATTCATCTTGTCCTTGCCTTACTTAGCCTTATTTTAGGAATGCAGTAGGAGTTTCAAAACTTTCTTTGCCTTGACGTAGTTTTATCTCTGCTCTCATGAGAGATCATACTGATAGGGTTGCAATGTTTACATCATTCATTCCCAAATATGGGGAAATGTTGTAAGAAAAATAACCCTTTGGAACTTTCATGTGATTATCAGCCCTGATCGCTAGACATTTCAGGCCTTATGTGGAGGGGTTTCTGTGGTGAGCTCATTAAGCACCTTAAAATGGAAAAAGTTATCTCTCACTAAGCATATTCCTACCCTGTGTGGATTTATATTCCAGTAGGAAAAAATTGTTCACAAAGGATCAGTCCCCACTTAGGCTACTTTATGTGATCTATTTGTGGATCACTTCTTGATTTAGAGATCAGGCTTCTACTCTAAAAGCACTATTTCAGTTTATAAGCAGAGGCTGAAAGAGTAACTAGGAGAAAGTGTAGCAAATCTCAAAATGTTATAATGCCAAGCACATCTTCACCTTGGCATTGCAATTCCATAGGTCAATGAGAAATATTATCCATTTTAAAATAGTTTGGAAGATAGCCTCTTCCACAAGCCAGTTGTTTAAATTTTCCATTTTGATGAGATTTTTAGCTAACCTGTAGGATTGTGCTATCCACAAAAATTTTTAGCAATCAGAACTGAAACAATGAAATAACAACTTTCACTGTGATACGTTGTCTTTTAGCACTTCTGTTTCTATTTAATATTTTCAAAACTTTATCATGAAAACACTCTGTAAAGCACCTATGCTAGGCACAATATAAAGCTAAAATAGAAAGACATAATTCCTATACATCATTAATCCACATTAAGCCAGCTACATATTTTTTTTTTAATGTCTCAACTTAGGAGCATTTCTAAGTTGCCATTCAGCTCCCTGAATGTTCAAGGAACATACATTAGGAAGCAACTTCCTTAAACCTATCACCTTTCAAATGATTGTCCCTCTTTATGTATTAAAAGGAGATGGAGATCATGAAAATATTCTATATTTATCTGTGGCAACACAGGCAAAACTCTGTGTCACTGAACTATAGACTTACATGTGGGAAGTAAATGCTATTATGACTTATATCTCATTTAAAACATTTTAAAAGGCAGAAAAAAGTTCTTATCCTGACTGTTCTAATTAGTCAAAGCCATTTTTAAGCTCTCATACTAAATATGATATAGTCACAGGCTGCACTGGAATGGTGCCTCTGCATAGCTCCTTCCATACACTTCTTTCTCTCATTCTTTCCCTATTCCTCTATTATTTCTCCAATCTTTTTTTTCTGTTATTCTTCCACTCTGAACCAGTAGTCTTAGGCCTCAGTTGTTACAATCACTGTATGTGCCCTCTTCCCCTGGGGGTGGACCTCAAAATGTTTTGCTGACCCCCAGCACCTTTCCCTGTGTGAGGTCAGGCCAGTTGAGTTCTAGTTCTCCTGTGGTGGTTGTTCCAGTCTGCACAGAAAAGGTGCAGACTCTGATCTGACCCTTTCCAGTGTTCACATTCTATGTGAGAACACAAATACTGAACAGTTGCTTAACCAATAGCATGCAAAGTCTCTGCCACCTTTGCCAGCAGACACATATATTTGGATTATTCACCTTGCAAACAGGCACCACGATGCAATCTTCCAAAGAACCGTATTTAATGTATTTTTTAAATTATCAACATGGAATCCTTACTTTCAAATACAAGGATTTCATCTACAAAAAGTATGGATTCAATGCAGAATGCTTGATGGTCTAGCTGGACCAGCACCTAAAGATCCATTTTCAAATGAAGAAAAAAACTTTGCTTATTAGGGCTCTGTTGGAGTGAGCAAACCAAAGGAAAAATAAGAGTGGGAAGGCATTGCTTAGCAGTACTTCAACTAATTCCTGAAAGGAAGGCCCTGTGCAGCAAGTGGCAGGAAGACCTGGTACAAGACAGCACCTCAGTCTACATCACAAACTCTCAAAAACACACTGAGAGAGCAGCAGACGCTGCAGGAATCACTCTAGCCACGCACCGCTTTTTATGCAGACCAGTCGCATTCCCCAAACAAAAGCCACAGAAATATTTAGTGACCAGTTTCCAGCACACCGCAACCAGACAAATTCACAGTATTGTTTCCATGTGCCCAGCATCAGAGAGAATAACCGAAATATCATTTTCTCTTACACTTACACTTACTTACACACACACACACACACACACACACACACACGCACACAGAGTGGTGGTTGGTGGGGGGAGGCAGGCAATGAGAAGCCATTTCCTTTGCACAATCTACACTTAAATCGAGGGCAAAAAATGATAAATATTAGTTGCTAAGAAAAATCCAATGGTGAACTCTCTCCTGAGAAGCAAACATCACAAGCCTGATTCATTAAAACAAAACAAAAACAACAACAACAAAACAATATCCCTAAGGAGCATTCCCTGTCAGGAAGCTCAAAGGCAAACCTAGAGAGAAATGATTCCAAGTGTCCATTTGCATCTCTCTTTCCAATTATCTTAGCCCAACAAGCTCTCCCATTAGTTACCACCCTGCACTCCTGTCTCCCACCAATCCTGGCAGAAAGGGTGACAGGGCCCTTTCACTTAGGGCTCAGAGGGCACTGAACTAGCGTGGGGGAGGGGCGAGAAGGACAAAGGTGGTCGCTTTTGTGTCTTCTTAGCTTTGTCACAGGGATACCGGCTTCTCCGGTTCTCGTAAAACTGGGGCACCTGCCAGGACCAGGTCCCTTCCTTCACAGAGATTACAGGCCTGCAGGGCCTGGGTGTCCAAGGAACCCGGTTGCTGTAGCCCTAAGGGACAAAGGCCAGGCTTACAAGAGGGGCAGGAGACGAAAGATGTCTGGTACAGAAAGAAGGCCTTGAGAAGACAGGGGGCGCGACAATCCTTAACAAATTGCTGTAGTTCCTAGGGTTAGGGGGAGAAATGTGCACGGGGAAAGGAGATTTAGAAAATTCCTCTGAGGGATGGAGGGCAGCTGGGGACACACAGCAGAAGAGAGTCTGTGTGCAGCCCTGAGGCTTCAAGGCGAAAAGGGGCAACAGTTGATGGGTGAGAAGAAGCAATGGCACGGAGGTGAAAGTCAGACAGGGTTCGGTGGGTGGACAGCCCCTTGCAGAGCAGCCAAGGAAGTCCCGGAGGCGGGGAAGGGGCCTTGGAGTGCTCAGCACAGGCTTTTGGGGAAGAAGGCAGAGATGGGGCGCAATGTTGGAAAAGAGGCTGAGAACAGAAGAGTGAAGAGGCTTGGGTAACTGCGAGGGGGCCTGGCCCCCATCCGTCCCACCTCACCTGGAACCCAGTCGGAATCCAGGTCTGGTGTTGAGAAAGCTCCGGCCGGTCAATCTGTCCCGCGCAAGACACCACGGACACAAAGCCGGGCACGCGAGAGGAGGGGAGAAGGGGAGGAGGGGAGGGGATAGAGGAGGAGACACCAGAGGCGCGAGGAGAGGAGGGGCGCCCGTCGCCCTCACCCTGGGTCAGGGGGCGGGGCGTGCGGCTGGAGGCCGCGCTCTGCGCGCCAATGGTTGTCCAGCTGGTTGGCAGGCTGGGGCGCGCCTTCCTACAGTTCACCTAGGCACCTGGGCTTCCGCTGGCCCCGGCAAACCAAACACCTTTGTTTGTATAACTGGCCCCGCCCACTCGCCCCTGCGGAGGGCCTGCTAGCTGAGAATACAGAGATCTCCATATGGGTATGATTCTAGTTCTGAACCAAACCCCCTGCCCCATCCCCCCGCATCCCAAGCGTTTAGTGTCACCTTATTTTGATGAAGGGAAATAAATTGGATTCACAAATATTTGACCCAAGATCTCCTAGGAGGTCGAATTTCTTACTCTCTTAAATCTCGCTAACCAAGAGTAACTCTTTCCCAGAGCACACAATTACCAATCACCGCCTCTGAGCCCTCTGGATTTTCCAGTTGCCCTAAAATCTCTGGGGCTTCTTCTCGTAGGCTGTTGCCCACTACCGGCTTTCTGCAGTACTACACCCTCATCAGCAAGCTCTAAGTACTGCCTTGATTGATGCTCCCAAACCACCTAAAACACTGTCTAGAAGGAAAAGGAAACAAGAGGTGACTGCATTATAATACCGCGGACCTTGTCAAATGGCTTTGTTACCTATAGTGGGAAAAGCCAATACTAAGTATAAGTTTAAACTCCTCATCATGTCTTCCCACTCTTCCTTCTCTTACCTTCTGGTCTGTACTGGGCCACGATGGTGACTGACTGGCCAGCCCGTTTCAGAGCTGCAGCTGCCTGCTCATGAGTAGCATTCCTCAGGTTGACTCCATTTACCTGTCCAAAGAGAGCAGCTGTGAACCACCCCAAAGGCAAGAAAGGGTCCTCCCTTACAACAGTTAGAAAGGGAGATGTATAATCCATCTCTCCGCCTATTTGGATTTGTTTCCCCCAAATTCCATCCTTGTCCCCCAGATTAGGCCTAAAGAATATAATACCTCCAGTGTAATAATTATTTCTGTGGAAGTCCAATGCCAATCAAAGTTAAGATAGAGGGACATTCATTTCTTCCTCAAGCCTAAGTCTAGTATTGGTAGCTTTTCCCCCATTAAAGGTATTTATGAAGACAATTTACGTTTTCTTCAGTTCTTAGCCCTTCCCTCATCCCAAGAAACATTTCTTGGCGGATGCAAGAACTCCCCTCCTCCCTTTTAACTTGGCACAGCACCCATCCTCCCACTTCGCCTTTGTCTCACCGATAAGATCCGGTCTCCCCTTCGCAACTCCCCACTTAAGTCGGCTGGGCCTCCTGCCAGGATAAAGGAAACAAAAATGCCTTCCCCATCCTCTCCTCCTACAATGTTGAAGCCCAGGCCTGTAGAACCTTTGTGCAGGATGATCTTGCGGGGCTCTCTGGAGGAAAAGGAAAAAAGAGATGACATGGGAGGTCAGGACAAAGGATGACAGGAACAGCTGGCCCTGTGAGGACCATGGAGTTACAAGATCCATATTTGCTCTAGGAAGGAAAAGACTTGGGCTTCTGTATGTGATACCCTGTTCCTCTCTTTGTCTCTTGAAACCTGCTTGGCTACTCTTTTATGTCAGGTGCCAAGTTTCAGTTCCTCTTTCCTCCTTCCCAAAGTCTCCTAGTCAATTTCCCAATGGGCATTCCTCAGCACTCTCGGGTCAACAGAACCTCATCCAAGTCCAAATTGCACAGCTCGCTCACTCATCTTCTTCCCTGAGTCTTCTGTTCTAGTAAGCTCTCTGAAAGGCCCTGGGCTGAAAGAGAAAGCTGCTAAAGGGCAGTGGAATCACCCTGGCTTGATGTTCCTCACCATCCAAAAGATACTTTCATTACACCCACTGCTGTCAAGTTTTGAAGTTCCACCCTCCAACTATGACCCTTTCTACTGTCCCCCAACAACATAGCAGCCACAACTGACCAGTGGTGTGGAAAAAAGAGATAAAGATATCCCAGGTCCCCAAATGGTGCTTAGGGGTTAAACTGAAAAGAGAGACAAATATATGTACATATAATCTGCCTAAAACTGGCCATATCCAAGGAACTTCTCTTTAAGTGGTCATAGTGCCACCAGGTGAGTGGAATTATCTTCACATGGGTATCTATTCAACTCCCCAAGTCCCCAGCACACTGTCCCATCCTGCCGTCTTCATTTATTATAAGCATCTTTCCTCGGCGGAGGCCCAGATCTCAAGTTAGCCTCTCCCTCTCTTGCTGTTCCGCAATGCTCCCTACCTGGCATCCCCTCCAGTCCGCAGGGAGCGAAGCGGCCAGGCCCACCTCTGTGAGGCCCTCCTCCAGGCCGAAGCCGAGGCTGAGCCCAAACCCAGGGCCAAGCTTGAGCGTGAGAACTTGCAAGCCCTCTCCATGGTTCCTCTGGTTCTCCCTCGGTCAGCCTACCCTTCTGTCTCCACCGCAGCTGGCCCAGCAGCCACGTAGGCCCCACCCCGCAAACCTGTCCCCTTGCAACCCCGGCCGGCCTGACCAGTTCAACGGCCCCAAGCCTGCCGCCACCATCACCACGGGGCGGAGCCCTTCCTTGCGCGGTCCCGGGCCGGCCTGGCGCCCTCTCTGACTCCCACCAACCCCGTTGGCTTAAAGGCCTTCTTCAGCGATTACGGATGGCTGACAAAGAGAGGATTGCTACTGTCGTGGGTCAGGAAACCACCCCACCCATCGCCCCCACTTCCTCAGCCCCCTGCACGCTTCACCCCACCCTGGATCTACATTTTCTGATCTGGGCCACTCGCTCAGCACTCCCCCTGACGGCAGAACTCATTCTTGCAGTCACTTCTGTTCCCTTCTAGACTCCAAAGAGCTCACAGAGAAGTGCCTCAGGTCTTACATCTGGGAATGATGAGGACCTTGTCCTTCTTTTTGCGATCCTACAGGAAGCCCTGTCGCGGGCCAGAAAACTTATCCTCACCCCACTCAAGGTTGAAAGAATAGAGGAGTGTCTTACCTGGTAAAGTCTTCCTCAGCCAGCATGTGCCTGGGAATGGGAGAATAGCGTGTAGGGGGCACCTGAGGAGGAGCAGGATAGGTGACCTTGCTCTCCACTGCCCCGAGATAACCCAGGCTGGAATTATGGCTTATATGGTTGTCAGCCAAGGCAGTGAAAGCTGAGGTGGAAAAAGAGAGAAAAGAGTCTAGAAATGTCCCACTATGGATTTTTTCTCCAACCCCCTCCAAGGATTTCTCCTCACGCCCTACCTCAGGTGCAAAAAAGTCCAAATGATGCTGATTCCCTAGGTCACTTGCTCTCTGCATTATCCACTACCCACTTTCACTCCAGGGTTGCTCCTCCTCAGTCCCTTTCTAAACCCCGGGCTTACTCCTGTGACTCTTAGAAAGAGTTGAAGTCAAGGCAGTCTACAAAGAGAGGCATGACTAGAAGTGTGACTAATAATAACCCTCACATCTCTGTAGCCTAATAGTTTTCCAAGGGCTTTCTCATCCATGATCTCATTTTTCATTTTATCCTTGCACCAGTCCTATGAGGGCAACAGTATCTATATCTATATCTATATCTATATATATCTATATCTATATCTATATATATATATATATATACATATATATGTGTGTGTGTGTATATATATATATATAAATATATATATATATATCTTCTTTGGGCTAAAGAGGCAAATAAAGATGTGAAAAGGACTTACCCAACAGCACCCAACTCCCAAGCACAGGGTTGGCACCTGGACTCAGTTATGACAGTATCATCTGTACTTGTTCTCTCTGAACAAAGGTACAGACACCTTCCCCTATGAAACCAGGGCCAAAGACCAATAGGTACATACTGCTGGCATAGTCAGGAGGAGCATACATGTCGTTGAGGTGGAGGCTGCCTGGCTTGGCCACCTTCAGATAGACCATATCTGATGTATTCTTGAGTGAGGCCACAGCTTCTTCATGCCTCACATCCTGCAGATTGGTGTTGTTCACCTGGAAGAGGAGACACCTTTGGATGGATCTTAGAAGGGAAAATCACTCCAGGGAGCTCAGAGGAATGCTCTTTCAACATACTAACAGGTCCAAGTAGGATAGGGATAAAGGGCTATAAGGGTGACTGGTCCCACCATGGAAGGAGCTGGGGCCTTGTAATCTGGGTAAACACAACTCGGGCAATATTCTTCAAGTTCTCCAAAATGCCTCCTCCTCTACTGAGGTTTAGATGGACTGAGAGGGCACCAGAGCTGCCCCTCCCTACCTTTTTGTTTGGGCAGCCCCATGAAGGCTATCTCACCGCAAGCAGCCGGTCCCCAATCTGTAGGCGTCCATCCTTCTGAGCAGCCCCTCCCTCAATGATCTTGGTGATGTAGATGCTGTTGTCTCCTGGGATGTGCTGGTTGCCAATGCCCCCGGCAATACTGAAACCCAGACCTAGATAGCAGCCAGCAGAAAGTGGGTGAGAGCCACAAGAAGTTAGCATGTCCCATCCATTTCGAAGCCCATTCTCTCCCAGCTAGCCCACGGTCCCTTCCAAAAACTCCTGGCCCACCAGCAATCCCAAAAACCAGCCTATCATCCCAAGGTCAGTAAGGGTTGACACCAAAGGTCAAGAAAGAAGTCTGTGAGCTGGGACTAGAAGACTCATGCTAGGAGTAAGGCCACTCCCTTCCATTCCCCCACAGGGCAGCCATGAACTAGGGGCTGGGGTAGGTGGCTAGAGCATAGGAACCAAGAGGGCTGTACCTTTTGGCCCTTTGAGCAGGTTGACCTCCATGATAGTCTCAGATGGGGGCTGTCGCCTCCGCACCACCAACCGCACCACAGGGCCTGCCTCCTTCAGTGCCTCCACGGCCCGGCTGTGTACCACCTCGGACACATCCACCTCATTCACCCGGAGCACACAGTCATTCACCCTGTGGGGAAAGCCCAAGACATGACACTGAGCCATCACCCCTCCACTATGTCTCCTGTATCCTCCCTCTCTTGTCTCCCTTCCTCTTTCCCTCTCCTCCAACATAATGGAAAGGTCATCCTGCCAGGCTGGCCCTTGTCCTCTCATCTCCATCCTGTCCCTTCCACCCACAGCCCTGCTTCCAGGCCATCTCACCCCAGCCTCCCATCCATGGCAGCTGCTCCACCAGGAATGATCTTGGTAATAAAGATGCCAGGGTCATCAGGGACATGAGGGTTGTCGATGCCACCTGCGATACTGAAGCCCAGGCCAGAGTTGCCCTGAGAAGGGGGTGGAAGGGCACAGTCATTTCATTATGAGAGCACAAAGGAGGATTCTTGGCACTTCGTCTCCCTTTATAGCCCAGAGTACTTTCTCCAGGTCCCATGGTAGGATGGGACACATTCATCAGAAACATAACAGTTTCTCGGCCTATGTCGACCATTTGTGTGGGGAGGCCTCAGCAAACCAACCCCCACCCCAAGTTTTCAGGTCTCAGTCAGCAAGATCAAGTAATATTTGATAGATACAATGATACGACTTCTGAGGCTCCCCTGAGTCTTGAAATGCTGCTTGGGTCCTTCCCTTTCCTGGATGCAGTCCTTGCCTCCATTTCCCAATCTCCTTACCAGAAAACTTACCCTCTCCAGTACTATCTCCTCATACTTGAACATGCCATCACTGCCATTTACCTAAAAGAAGACAGAAGCACTTCCTTTAGTGTTTCCTGCCCTCCCAGTCATCTGCCCTCTAGTCAATTTGTTTCCTTCCCCACTCCCACAAAGATCCCAAGCACACCACAAAGCATCTCTAGACCACAGATTGGGATAGGCTGACCCCAGCAAGCATACCCCTCCCCTTGTGTCCAACCATATCAATCCAAACCCAGCTTCTTGTTTAGCCCAGATCAATTGTCTGAGACTGAGCCAACCAGTGGTGCACTCACCGATAGGCTGGGCTCCAGGGCCTCAGGGTTCACTAGGAGGGGTGCAGGGCTGGCCTAAGGGGGATGGCAGAGATGGAGCATGGTGGGCAAACTCTATCACACCAAACATCCATAGGAAGTGCCCAGAAGCCTGGCCAGGGAACCTCTTCATTTTTTAACCTCAGCTCCCCCTGACTTCCGGATCATAGATTCCCACAATGTCAGATATGGGAAGATAACAGACACCATCTTATCCAACTTCTTTTATATGACAGTTGGGGACACTAAGGCCCGGAGAAGTTGTGGGGTGTGCCTAAGGGCACATTGGAAGTTAGGATATAGAATCTGCATCTCTAGGTACTCTTTGGATTATGGGAAGCTTCACGGCCAATGTTATTTGGCTGCTCGTCTCTTCCCCATGTTATTCCCATCAGAGTACAATGGAAGCCCCATTTCTACACCTCCTTCAAAGGTTCCAGAAATCCAAGTTTTCAAATGGACAGGAGTAAAAATTCTAATTCATTTTTTCCAAAGTGACTTTTGATTTGAACCCTTTGTGTGTCCCAGAAGAAAGGGTCAGGGTGGGAATTGGCCAGAAGTCTGAGGACAGACTAGGGTAGGGAAAGGACTATGGTAGACAAAATTCCCCATGAAGAACTGATGACCCACAAACATTAGAAGCAGAATTTGTGATCTTTAACACACAGTAGCCATGGGAAGACAGGCAAGGGAAGGGTTCCAGAAACACAGGTTGTTTTCAGCAACACATAGACGTTGCCTTCCGGACAGGACATACTTGTGGCCATTGTTCAAGTGCAAATGTGATTCTGCACAGGCAAGTACAGCTGCTTCCTCATTCCCACAATCATTTTAAAAACTGAAGGAGCCCCCTTGTCTCTCACACTACTTGTCCCACCACTGCTCCAAATTTCCCTGTCCCTTTCTTAAGTTTTGGCCCCAGAAGAGAACAGCTGGAAACCTAGAATGAGGGCTCTTTATAACATATCCTTCCACCTTCCTCCTTCCCACCTCCCCCTTTGCTGCACTGGATTCAAAAGTGCTGACTAGCTGTGTGCCTCCTCTATTTCCTCCTTCATGGTCTTAAAGAGTCAGTAGTAGGACTCCAGCTGCAGCCTCTCCCTGGTCCCAGGAGAAATAAAATCAGTGGATCTTCAGAGACCCCAAGCCAACTGACTGAAGTACAATGCAATAGATACAGAGCAAAAGAAAGCCCATGCAGATCTTTTACCTGGTGCTCCATGTGTGCTCCACATGTGACAAACCATGCCTCAAGCCTAGTTTGGGTGGTACCTGGAGGTCTCAGCTCCTAGTAGTCCACCCTCTAGCTCTGGTCCCACTCCCACTCAGGGACCTTGCCTCTAGGGTCAGGAGCACTCCAAAGATCAGCCTGGGTAAAGAAACGGTACACAACGGGCCCAGCCTGGAATTGGCACCTATTTCCCACTGGGCAGGTCAAGCACGAGCGTGTGTTTGTAAGGGAGGGGCAAAGGAGAGAGGGGACTCATGGAGAGGACAAGGAATTAGGCTAGGGACACAGGAAGAGGTGTAGGCAGACAGACAGACAGGAGAGAGGATTCGTTTCTCCAAGAAGCCCCCTCTTTTGCTTCTAGGTAAAAACACATCCTGTCCTCAGAAGAGGACAGGGATGGCCAGAATGGTCACCAGCTTGGGGCAGTCAGCACCTGACATAGACAGCAAAGCCTTTCTTCCTCCTCTTTCCACCCTGGGGGCTGCAGAACTGAAGAACTAGACAGGCCCTCCGCCATGCGTGCCAGAGACCTGGCTCTGCTGGCCTAGCCTCCATTTTGCTGCTTCTCCCACAGATGCTCCTTCCATTTTCTAAGCTGGCAGTTCAGGCTGGGAGTGGAAGCCGGAGTTGTGCCCAGCACCCAGGGGCTCCCAAGCTGTGCCAAATCAGAGCTGGGGAGCTAATTTCTCCCACATCTGTAGGTACCTACAAGGTCTATGCCCCACTCAGCGTAGACCCTGCACTAAGGCAGCTGCCCTTTGCCTGGTTCCAGTCAATATGCCTGCTTTAGAACAAGAACGCTTGTTTAACACCCTGCAACCCCCCCCCTTCCCACCCCCCTCCTGCAACACACACACACTTCAGAGCAGCTTGGACAAAAGAGTCTGTCCTCAGCAGCCTCTCAGCCTTGCTTGGGACACGTCTTGCCTCCTCCCCCCTCCCCTCTTTTAACTGTCAAGTGCTTTTCACCAGGGACCACACACACACACACACACACACACACACACACACACACATGCACACACAGGCACACACACACGTGTATACTCTTGCAGCCACATGCTTACACACATATACATGGAGACATACACAGGCAAACACTCCTATCTCTGCAGCCTCATCTACAGAGACATCCTCACACATCCATGTGCACGTTCACACACAAAGGGACTGGGATGGAAAGGGACTCATGGTATGGAGAAATGAAGCTCAGCCAGCTGGGCACATGGGTTCTGCTACATACATTCATACAAGCTCCATTGCTTTCCTCCACACAGCCCAACATACATACAAACACATATTTCCCCCCCTAAGCAGAGAACCATGCCCCCTCCTCCCTTCCTATGGAGACACACACCACATACAACCCCCGCAGAACCTCCCGCCCCCTGCCAGACACAGAGACACTGCCAACACCCCCCTCCCGCCGCACTGAGACAAACCCAAATCCCCCACACTAGAAAATGTGCCCCTCCGCCATACCATCACCCTTGATACAAACAGCTCCTCCCAATCCCCTCCAAATGGAGACCCCTGAACACATGGAAGCACATACTTGCAACAGTCTCTCTTTGGTCATCTGCAGTGCTTGGAGCCCCCAGTAATCCCTACTACTCCCCAGACTTCCCAAACCCCAATCCCTAGTCATTTTGGATCGTCCCACTAGTCCTTCCCCCATCTGCTGGTCCTTACCTGCTCATACCAGTCTCGGTTGGTACAGGTGCACTCAGGCCACCAGCTGGGGCCACTGCCATTGAGTTTTGGGGTGCTCTTGCCGGGGACTGGCTTAGGGGGCACTGGCCCCACATCTCGGCCTGTGGGGATGAGCTTGGCCTTGGTGCGAGGGGTGGGGGTAGCCCCTGCCTGTGAAGGCAGGGTCTGCGAGCTGTAACCTCCATAACTGGAGCTGGCCCCATTGCCCCCACTTTGGCCATAGGGGTCCGGCACCTGCCAGTCCGCATAGCCAGGAGGCTCAAGACGCCGCAGGGCGGCCAGGCGGGTAACCTCATAGCACTCGGGGCACTTACAGCAGTGCTGGTGCTTGTTCATGGCACTGCTCCCCGTGGCTCGGACCCCCCAGCCCTCGCCAGTTTCCACGCTGCTGCCACCGCCTCCAGGCTCCCGAGCGCACTCGCACTGCTCAGACCAAGAAGGGGGGGGCACCCGTGGGGGCGCCCGGGCGGAGCGGGGCCTGGGGCCAGGCGGGCGTCCCGGAGCCTCTGCCCCTACGCTGCCCCGCACCCATGGCTCCCCCTCCAGCACTGGTGGCTCCGTGTCGCCCGTTGTGGCTTCTGGGCCAAGGCCCAGGGTCAAAGAAGAAGCGGGAGTCCAGGCAAAGGCTAGGTGCGGCGAACCTCTTCTGCTCCGGTCCCCAGGATGGATCTGAGTGGAGTCAGGAGCATCTCTCTCTGGCTCTCTTCTCAATTTATTTCAGCCAATCAGCGCACAGAGTCAGGCAGTGGCAGCGGTAGCAGCAGGAATGCTAAACAGCGGCTCCTTAAAGGAACAGAAGCAGAGGTGCCCCTCTGTGCTCAATCACATCTCCCCCATTCTCTAGGATACTGGCGACCATAGTCTATGTGGCTGGGATTTGGGCCACTAGAGAGCTGACGGGTTTGATCCTGTGTCCCAGTGTCACCAATTTCAAGCTGTCCTCTGCCCTCTCCACGCCGCCCCACTTTCAAGAGGGAGTTGCAGCAAGATGCTCAATGGGTCTCTAAGCTTGTTCAAGCTGGGTCCAGCAGAAGACAGCAGCAGAATCGACAGAAGGGGCATCTGGGGAAGGTGAGAGAAGTGCTGCTTTGAAGGAGGCAGCACCCAGGTCTGTCAGCCTATCCAGATCAGGACCATTGTTCTCTCATCCTCTAGGCCTTGAAATGACTACCTCACAGTAGATCTTCTTACATCACCCATGAGAGACTTAACCCCAGAACCGGCAATAGTAGAAAACTACTTAGTCCTGCTGCAGACACATCTGCCTCCACTCCAGGGTTATGTTAGGGAAAAGAGCCTTGAAATGTTAAGAGGAAAGGGAGTTCAGGGTAGAAGTGGTAAGAAAAGATCTGAAGTGACAGAAGCCAGTTCTGTGGGTCTAGTAAAGCACCTAGGGTTACCTGTTGAAGGAGGTCTCCTTGGCTCTTCCTGGCTCACTCTGTTGGAAGGTCAGGAAAGAATGATGGTATGACAGAATTTTTTTTTTTGAGACAGAGCTATCATCCTGCCTCAACTGCTTGATTGGTGGCATCAAAGGTGTCAACTGGCCTAGTTTTTTGTTGCTATCCTTGTTTTATATTTAGCTGACAGTGACTGAATTTTTACAAAGTCTAAAGTGCAAACAAATATCCCTATCAAGGCAGTACTACAGTTACTTTAATTCTACCAATAAGAACTGGAAGCTCAGTGATGTTAACACAGTTAGGGTAGCATACCTGAAAGATTTAAGTTCTTGTCAATTAACTTGAATCTATGCTCTAAACCACTCTTATAACCGGTATAGTATAAGTTCTGCAGATTTTAGGTTTCAGTTTAATTTAACAAACATTCATTGAACACCTACCCTGTGTAAGGCCAATGCAAGGGTGCTGCGAATAGAGACTCTAGTTTAATTCAATGGATGTTCATGCCAACCACTGTTCGAGAATTTAGTGATAGTAAGACTGAACAATAGAGAACAAATAGAACAAGCCCTTGGGGAACTTACATTCTAGTGAGGGAATGTAGACAAGCATAAACACAAAAACAAACTATATGATGATAATCATATAGTCATGATGATTAGCCATGATTGTCAACTTGACTAAAATTAGAATCACCTAGAATATACACATCTGGGCATAACTTCAAGAGCATTTCCAGAAAAGATGAACTGGACCCTCAATGTGAGTGGTATCTTTCAGTGGATCACCAAGATATAAAGATGTCTGAGTAAAATGTGGCAAGTATATGCCTGCTTTCACTTCTTTTTCAAAAACTACTTGTAGATGTATTTTATTTTCTGTGTACTAGTGTTTTACCTGCATATATGTATGTGCACCATTTGTATGCAGTGCTGGTAGAGGTCAGAAAAGGGTGTCAGATCCCCTGATACCAGAGTGACAGATAGTTGCATATCTTCATGTAGGTACTGGGAACCAAACGGATCCTATGCAAGAACTACAAGTGCTCATAACCACTGAGCTATCTCTTCAGTCCCTCTTCTTATTCTTTTGAGTGAGTGCATCTGTCACTACCGTTGCCATGATTGGCTGCCATCAGACTCCAGGTTCTTCATTCTGCCAAGCAAACTTAACACCAATGACTTTTCAGGGATCCTCCAGGCTTTCAGCACTGGATTGGGACTGCAGAAACACGTAGGTTTTGTTGTTGTTGATGTTTTCTGGACTGAGAAGCTACTAGGTTCTGTGCCTTTCCAGTGGTCAGACAGCCATTGTTGGACTGCTACTTTCCCTATCATGTAAGCCAATCCAATATACCATCGTTATAATATGTATACATTCTAATGATTCTATTCCTCTACAGAAACCTAGTTAGTGCAGATTTTCGTACCATAAGTAGTTCTAGAGAAAGAAGGATGAAGGTTTAATGGTTTCTGAATTAGTTCTCTAATTTGATTGTTACTAAATATCTTACTGATAGTATGGAGAGAAGTGCCTGACAATCCATGATGTGAATTGTTTAAAGAAATATGTGAGATAAATGTATTGGACACTCCTGATTCGCCACATGTGAGAGGCAGGGAATTTGGTGAGTTTATACATAATACTTTTGAGCATTTATGGAGAACAAGGAATATAATGATGTGTGGTTGCTTCTATTATCTCTGGATAAAGTAACAAAGGGAAAATATAAGCTCAGAGATGCAGTTTCTCAGATCCAGGTGTGTATTAAAAAATCTAAAAGCTCAAGGGGTCAAGGACACCACAAGAAAATCCACAGAATCAACTAACCTGGAATCACAGGGGCTTACAGACACTGAACCACCAACCAGAGAGCCTGCATGGGACTGATGTAGGCCCTCTGCACATATGTTGCAGTTGTGTAGCTTGATCTTCTTGTGAGATTCCTAACAGCAGGAGCATGGACTGTCTCTGACTCTTTGTTTGTTTGTTTTTGGTTTTTTGAGACAGGGTTTCTCTATGTAACAGCCCTGGCTGTCCTGGAACTCACTCTGTAGACCAGGCTGGCCTTGAACTCACAGAGATCCGCCTACCTCTGCCTCCCAAGTGCAGGGATTAAAGGCATGAGCCACACCCAGCC
>CAJQZJ010000003.1:59579-69809 GCA_907164525.1 Lophiomys imhausi
ATTGCTTATAGTTTCAGAGGTTTAGTCCATTGCCATCATGACACAGAACACAGTGGCATGCAGGCATACATGATGCTAGTGAAGGAGTCAAGAGTTCTACACCCAGATCCACATACAGCAGGGAGAGAGAGAGAGAGCCATTGTGTCTGGCTTGGGCCCTTGAAACCCCAAAGCCCACCCTCAGTAACATACTTCCTCCAACAAGGCCAAACCTACTCCAACAAGGCCACATCTCCTAATCCCTATCAAATATTGCCACTCTCTAATGACCAAGCATTCAAATACTTGAGCCTATTGGAGCCATTCCTGTGGTAGGATTAGGGATTTTGGAAGCTTGGAGTCTCAGGTAAATGGTGTGGGAGGATCCAATTACCAATTACAAATGGATGTGTTTGACATTGAAGAATGTGCTGGAAAGCCTGCCAAAGGCAGATGATATCTTTGATCATGTGGACAGGGGTGTGCCTTAGAAAGCCAGCCAGGAATCATGACAATGAGAGGCCAGAATGCATGCCAAGACTCATTACAACACAAAGGATTTAAATCACTAGTGTACACTGACTCACCACCTCCTTCTTCCTTGTCTTGCTGGAAGGCTTCATCATACTCTGACCTGCTGAGAATCCACACTAGTGGAGAAGGTAAAGGCAGACCTCCCTGGTGTTTCAGAACATCTAACCAGAGAATTATCTCCCATCAGCACCCAAAAGCATCGGAACAGTGAGCCCAAGAAACTTTTCATCTTACAAATAATTGGGCCCTAGGACCACAGAGGCAATTCTTGCCTGAATTAAAGGCTCCCCCACTTTAATTGTTGAAATACATTAAATTTATAAACTGCCTTAAGATCTGACAAAGGAGCAGGGAGGTGGTGGCGCACGCCTTTAATACCAGCACTTGGGAGGCAGAGGCAGGCGGATCTCTGTGAGTTCGAGGCCAGCCTGGTCTACAAAGTGAGTCCAGGACAGCCAGAGCTGTTATACAGAGAAACCCGCTCTCGAAAAACCAAAAAAAAAAAAAAAGATCTGACAAACGAGACTCATAGACTTTAAGATTAAAGGGTTGCTGGAGCTTCTGGGTATACATCCAAATGATTCCTCACCAAACCACAAGGACATTGCCTCATCTATATTCATAGCAGCCTTATTTGTAATAGCTAGAAACTGGAAACAACCCAGATGTCCCTCAACCGAAGAATGGATAAAAAAAAAATCAAAACTGTGGTACATCTACACAACGGAATACTACTCAGCTATCAGAAACAATGAAATCATGTAATTTGTAGCCAAATGGATCGAACTAGAGAAGCTCATCCTGAGTGAGCTAACCCAGACTCAGAAAGATGCACATGGCATCTATTCACTTATAATTAGATTTTAGCCATATAGTACAGGATAACTATACTACAGCCAATGCATAAAAGGGAACATGAACATAGACTTTGTTACATGTCAATGAGACACTGTGCCCTAGTGGTGCTGCCTTGTAGGCCCCCAGTGTATGAGGAGGCTCTTGGCCCTCATATGACTGCTGAACTGGGGCGGGGACTGTTATGTAGGGACACTCCACTCTAGAGCAGTGGGATGGAAGGGATAGGGGGTAGAGGGTGGGAGGGTAGGACTGGGAGGGGGGGAAAGAGGACACTGTGATGAAGATGTAACCTGAAGTAATAAATAAATATTAAAAAATAAAAAAGAAAGGTTGTTGGAGACCAGCCACCTGTATGGATCCATGCCCAGAGGATTAACCTAAGAAAATATCCTTTTAAGAAACTTAAGGTAGTGTTAAATATTTGTCTTTTATAGATATTGGAGCATTTTAGGTATTAAGATATTCTTAGGTTATAGGTTTTAGAATTAGGGTTTGGGTTTTAGGATTTAGGAACTTTATAGGTAATTGCTAAGTATTAATAAATATATAAGTATAAATAAAAACTTACTGTTACACATTCCTATTCAAACCACCACAGAAGTCTTTACAGTGATTGCATATATATATGATATTGTAGTTTTCTAAGTTACATTCTCAAAGAATGTACTTCACAACAAGGCTTAAAGATGAAGCAAAATTTAAAATTTTAAGTAAAGCTAAAAACAAAATAGGAGCTGGAGAGATGACCCAGCATTTAAGAGTACTGGTTGTTCTTTCAGAGGACCCAGTTTAGATTCCTAGCATCTATATGATAGTTCACAACTGCCTATAATGCCAGTTAGGGGAATCCAATGCCCTCTTCTGGCTCCTGTAGGTACTACACATACATGGTACACACTCATGCACAGAGAGAAGATACTCATACATATTAATAAATGTATTTTTTTGTTTTTTGAGATATGGTTTCTTTATATAGCATTGGCTCTCCTGGAACTCACTCTGTAGACCAGGCTGACCTTGAACTCACAGAGATCCTCCTTCCTCTGCCTTCCAGTTGCTGGGATTAAAGGAGTGTGCCACCACTACCCAGTAATAAATGTAATTTTTAGAAAGCTAAAAATAAGTATGAATCTGTTTACTTATTTTAAGCGATTTATTTTTGAAAATAAATTGCAAGATGATTTTTATGACATGCATTATTTTGTTTAGAGAGGGAGACAGAGGGAGAGGGAGCTAGGTCTTCTGAGAAGAGTGGCTACTATGACAAAACTCAAGGCTACAGACATTTTGGATTTAAGTAAACATAGTTAATTTGTCATTTTCAACATTTAAAAATATTATTTATTTTATTTATGTGTATGAATATTTTGCCTGCATGTATGTATGTGCACCATGTAGGTACAGGAGCCTGTAGAGGTCAGAAGAAGCACAGAATTCTCTGAAACTGGAGTCACAGACTGTTGTAGTCACCATGTGGGAGCTGAGAATTGAACCTGGGTCCTCTGTAAGACCAACAAGTGTTCTTAACCATTGAACTACCTCTCTCCAGCCCTCTTTTTAAGAAAAGATATTTATTCTCTCTCTCTCATGTGTGTTTATATGTATACACAATATGTGTGTGGGTACCTACAGAGGACAGATCTCCTGGGACTGGAGTTACAGGCACTTGTGAGTCACCCAGAACTGAACTTGGGTCCACTGGAAGAGCAACAAGTGCTCTTAACCATCTCTCATTATTTTTAACATCCTTATTTAGGAAATTCTTTAAAAAAAAAAAACCCAACCACACCATGATATCTACAGGCAACTTTCTATTTGTCAACTTTGTTGACATTTCTTGATATTCCATCAGGCGGAAAAGCAAAGTAGATCTCAAGGTGAGGAACTTCTTTCCCTTCTTATGTCCTCTAAATTTTTCCTGTCTTTTTAGCTGGCCTCTGTACCTCAAGAGTATATAAACTCTTCAGCCCTGTATCATAACTTAACTCATAGAGATCTTGATCTTATATCTCTTCCACAAGGTATCACCACTGGTCCATTTTACTAACTGAACCAAGTGAGGAATTGTTAGTAAAGGATTCGTGCAAATAAACCAAACCAAAAATCAAAGATCTTCTCCCTCAGGAAAATTGCTAAGACTCCAATGGTGTGGAGCACACAAAGATATCCCTTCCAGTTGCATCAGGCTTCTTCAGCCACCAAGTAAGAAGTACAATGTTTAGTGGGCCTATTTGGATTTTTGAGATAGTGCATTTTTCATCTGGGTGTGTAAGTCTTGCCCATATACAAATTGACTCAAAAAGCTGCTTGTGTGTGTGTGTGTGTGTGTGTGTGTGTGTATGGTGGGAAGGAGCCAGAAGATAGGAAGTCGCTTCAACAGGTCCAGGCTGCTATGCAAGCTGCTCTACCACTTGAGCCATATGATCCAACAGACCCAATGGTACGTAAGGTATCAGTGGCAGATGTGGGGATATTGCTTGCCTTTGGCAGGAACCCATAGGTAAATCCCAGAAGAAATCCTTAGGATTTTGGAGCACAGCCTTGCCTTCATCTGCAGACAACTACTCTTCCTTTGAGAGAAAGATCTTAGCCTGATACAGGAAGTTAGTGGAAAGCAAATACTTGACAATGATCTACAATGTTACTATGTGACCTGATCTGTTTATTCAGAATTTGATGTTATTCTACCCACCAAGTCATAGTTACATGTACACAGCAGCAGACTTTTATTAAATGAAAGTGGTATGTTGGTGATCAGGCCCAAGCTAGACCTGAAGGCACAAGTACATCACTTGTAGAAGTGACCCCAATGCCTGTGACTCCTACTCCGACTGCAATTCTATCTGTACAATGCACCTATGGCTTCATGTGGTCAACTAAAGAAGAAAATACTAAGGCCTGGCTTACAGACCATTCTGCATACTATGTAGGCAGTACCTAAAAGTAAATAGCTGAAGGATATAGTCCCTTTGGGGGATACCCCCAAAGGAAAATGGTGAAGAGAATTCATCACAGTGGGTAGAACTTTACTTGGAATGAAAAATGTCCAGATGGGTAATTCTATACTGGTTCATGGGCTAAAGCCAATGGTTTGGCTAGATGGTCAGGGACTTGGAAGAAGTATGATTGGAAAATTAGTGAGAAAGACATTTGGGGAAGAGGTATACAAATGGACTTCTCCATGTGGGCAAAGGATGTGAAGATATTTGTGTTCTTTGTATACACTCACCAAATGTGAACTCATCAGAGGAGAACTCCAGTAATCAAATAGATAGATAACTCATGGTGTGGATAATAGTCACTGTCTTTCCCCAGATACTTTTGTCATTGTCCAATGGGCCCCTAAAAAAGTGGCCATGGTGGCAGGGATGGAGGATATGCATGGACTCAATAAATATGAAGTTCCACTTACCAAGGATGACCTGACTGTAGCTGTTGCATGGTGACAAATCTTCCAATAATAGAGACCAACACTAAGCCCCCAGTGTGACACCAGGCCCTGGTGTAGCCAGCCAGTGACCTGGTAGCATATTGATTACATTGGGTCATTTTCATTGTGATGAAAGGTTCGGTGTGTTGTTCATGCTGGAATAAACACTTGTTCTGGTTATGGATTTGCCCTTTCCTCCACAGATTTTTTTTTCTGTCAAAATACCATTCACAGGTAGTGGGATAAGTAACATGAAGAATATTTGAAAAAGTAATATAGAGACCTATTATATTAACACACACACACACACACACACACACACACACACACACAAACACACACACACACACACACAGTTTACTTGGAGTTACAATACACAGATGATAAATCTGACAGAAGCTGTAGGTTGCCAAATAAAAAGACCCAGTGCCAGGTGTGGATATCTCCTCTTTAGTTGTTAGCCATGGGTGTTCCAGAGATTCCTAAAACAATACAGAATATCACCATTGCTCTTGTTCGCCTACCAGAACTTGATATTAAAACCCTATTGCTGAAAACATCACAGGACATGGAGAAATCAAATTGGTACTGACTAAGAAGCTTCTTCCCTATTCAATGGCTTTCAGAGTATTGGAAGTTACTATGCAGACTGCTAGGGAAGGAAAGTCATCAATGGTCTTGCCAAACTGTGAACCCTATGAACTACAATAATAAGTGCTATGACAAGATATGCTTATGGATGGAAATAGTAAAATAGATATCAGAGAAATAACCAGCATCTTTACTATTGAATTTAAGTCCTGCTCCACAGGTAGAATTCATGCCTGGTACTATAAATCTGGCCAAGAACCAATGGATGGGGAGGTCATAGGATTCAAGGGTGAACCTTCTATACTTATTTTGCTAAATTGAATAGTATCAAACTACCTTCCATATTTGCATCTTTCTACCCTTATATCAGTGCAACTCTCAAGCCTCATCAGAGAAGTTTCTTTGTGACATAGATGGCATTAATAGAGAAGCAACTGGTGCAGAGAATAAATGTCTGTGGAGTGCTCAGCCATAAATGTGGCATCTGTATCATGTCTCTTTCCCTAGTGCTCAGAAGCCATCATGGAAGAGAGAGTGGAAAGTTTGTAAGAGCCATAGTTCAGGGAGAACCAGGGCAAAACAATATCTTCTGGCCATGACAAGACTGCTGCACTCATGCACTCACAGAAGCTATGGTTGCCTGTACAAGACCCAGCATGAAAGGGGTGCAACCCATGAGTCCAACCCCCTAGCTAATGAGTAAGAAGTAAATGAAAACATTACGGATAAGGCCCTTACAGAATGCCTTATAGTATTCCACACAGCATTGCTTATGATAATGAAACTCACTTCACAGTGAAATAAGTGTGCCATTAGGCTCATGCTCATAGAATTCACTTTTTTAAATATACTTTTTAAAGATTTATTTATTTATTGTGTATACAGTGTTTGGCCTGCATGTATACATTCACTCCAGAAGAGGGCACCATATCTCATTGTAGATGGCTGTGAGCCACCATGTGGTTGCTGGGAATTGAACTCAGGACCTTTGGAAGAACAGCCAGTGCTCTTAACCTCTGAGCCATCTCTCCAGCCCCTAGAATTCACTTTTTTTTTTTTACCATATTCCCCATCATCCTGAAGCAACTGGCTTTGATAGAACAGTTATTTTACTGTTATTCTACTGTTCTATCAAAGTTACAGTGTGTACTGGGTGGCGATAGCCTGGAGGACTTGGGTAGGGTTCTCCAGAAGGCTGTATGTATATTTTCAGAATTAGCATCCAATACATGGTAGTTTCTTCCACAGACAGGATTCACAGGTCCAAGAATTAAAGGATATAAATGGGAATGATACTAGTCACTATCCCCCCTAGAGACCCACTAGTAATTTTAAAATTTTCTTTTCTTGAGTCAGGCAGTGGTGGCAGACACCTTTAATCTCAGCAACTGGGAGGCAGAGGCAAGAGGATCTCTGTGAGTTCGAGGCAAGCCTGGTCTACAGAGCCAGGGCTACACAGAGAAACCCTGTCTCAAAAAAAAAAAACCCTAGGGGATCCAAGATGGCGGCGGCCTGCAGGGAAGTATTTTGATTTCGGGGTTAACAGTCACAGGGCGGTGAGTGTTGCAGGACGCTGTACAAACGGCTTGACCCCCCCTGGATCTCACCCAACTACCCAGGGACCACTGGGGGTCCCTGGGCAGGACGCTCCCTCCTACTCTTGGACACGCAAGGAAGCTGCTGAACTCGGGAATCGGGATCCCCCATCCCCCACCAGGAGAGACACGCTGGGTAAGTTCCAATCTAATACCCAGTGGGCAGATTCAGATCCCACGCAGAGGTAATCTCCACCCTGCTGGGCACCCCCCAGGTCTCGCAGAGATGATCCAGCTATCTGGCGAAAGGTTGCGACCCATGGAAGTGAGCACAGCTCGGCTGAAAGTGCCTTCAGGCTGCAGATTGCAACCCACTGCAGTGACGTCACTGGCCAGTTTTCAGGCCGTGGGAGCGGCAAGGCTATTGGAGGTGAAGACAGATTTACCCACCACAGAAGCCAACCCCGGGCAAACCCTGAGCTTTGAAACTGTTGTATATCGGATTTTTTTACTAGTACTGGCCCTTCCGGTGGGGAACCAGAGCTTACTTGTACACAGCTTCACCCCCTGGATTAGTTAGGTCTCCACCTAGGAGGCGGGGCTGAATGACTCACCTTATAGGGATGGAGTAAGGCAACTCAACGCCTACACCAAAGCGCCCCCTTTGGACCCAAGTCCAGAAGACAGCTAAAAAATTCCACATGGCCAGAGGCCCCAGACCAAAAAAAAAAAAAAAAAACAGAGCGAAATGACTCCAACAAAAGAAAGCAACGCTATTCCATCCAGCCCGAACCACCTCACCACAGCTGAAACACATGAAAATGATGACAATTCTACATTATGGAAAGTGATAGAGTCGCTTCAAGAAGAACTTAAATCTATGAAGGAATTCAAAGAAGCCAAAATTACACATATGAAAGCGATGGGAAACACCATTAGAGAATTTCAGAACAAGGTGAGCCAACTTGAACAAGAAAAAGAGAAGGCAATGGAAGACTTCCAGGCAAAGACAAGCAAACTGGAGCAGGAAATGTACAAAACAAATAACATCACTCAAGAAATGAAAATGGAAATGGAAACAATAAAGAAAACACAGTCAAAGTTAAGAATGGAAATGGAGAATCAAGGGAAGAGAACAGAAACTATGGATTTGAGTACCAAAAATAGGATTCAAGATATGGAAGAAAGGATCTCAGGCATGGAAGATTCGATGGAAGAAATCAGTAGAACATCCAAAGAAAATGAGAAAGCTAAAAAATCTCTCAACCACAATATCCAAGAAATCAAGGACTCAACGAAAAGACGGAAATTAAGAATGATAGGCATAGAGGAAAGAGAAGACTCCCGACTCCATGGTCCAGGAAATATCTTCCACAAAATCATAGAAGAAAACTTCCCAAATCTAAAGAAAGAAATGCCAGTAAAAATCCAAGAGGCTTACAGAACACCAAACAGATTAGATCAGAAAAGAAACTCCTCTCGCCACATAATAATAGAAACTAAAAATGTAGAGAACAAAGAAAGGATATTAAAAACTGTAAGAGAAAAAGGCCAAGTCACATACAATGGCAGACCCATCAGAATTACACCTGACTTCTCTTCAGAAACTTTAAAAGCTAGAAGGGCCTGGACAGATGTCCTACAAGCCCTGAGAAAACATAGGTGCCCAGCCAGACTACTATACCCAGCAAAATTCTCTATCAACATAGAAGGAGAAAACAAGATATTCCATGACAAAATCAAATTCAAACAATATCTCCCCACAAATCCAGCCCTACAGAAGATCCTAGAAGGAAAATTCCAACACAGAAATGATAACTACACCCAAGAAAACAGAGGAAATAGAAACCTCCACAGCAACTAAACAAAAAGAAACACAAGACAACCAGCTATACCAAAATAATGGGAAATAACAACCCCTGGTCACTAATATCCATCAACATCTATGGACTCAACTCGCCAATAAAAAGACACAGACTTACAGACTGGATCATTAAACAAGACCCATCTTTTTGCTGTATACAAGAAACACATCTCACTATTGAAGATAAACACTATCTCAGAGTAAAGGGCTGGGAAAAGGTTTTCCAAGCAAATGGACCAAGGAAAAAGGCTGGAGTAGCCACCCTAATATCAAACAAAATAGACTTCCAATTGAAGTTAATAAAAAAAGACAGAGAAGGGCATTACATACTCGTTAAAGTAAATATCCACAAAGAGGACTTCTCAATATTGAACATCTATGCCCAAAATACAAAGGCACCTACATTTATAAAAGAAACGCTTCTAAAACTTAAATTGCACATCAATCCAAACACTTTAATAGTGGGAGACTTCAACACCCCACTCACAACTATGGACAGATCATCAAGACAGAAGCCAAACAGAGAAAAAATGAGTCTAACAGAGATCATGAACCAAATGGACCTAACAGATCTCTACAGAACGTTTCACCCAAACACAAAAGAACACATCTTCTTCTCAGCACCTCATGGAACCTTCTCCAAAATCGACCATATAGTTGGCCACAAAGATAGCCTCAACAGATACAAGAAAATTGAAATAACCCCTTGTATCTTATCAGACCACCATGGAATAAAGCTGGACTTCAATAGCAAAAGAATCAACAGAAAGTCTACACTCACATGGAAATTGAACAACTCTTTACTAGAGGACCACTGGGTCAGGGAAGAAATAAAGAAGGAAATCAAAGACTTCTTAAAATCCAACGAAAATGAAGACACAACATACCCAAACCTATGGGGTACATTGAAAGCTGTGCTACAAGGAAAGTTCATAACACTAAGTGCCTTCAAAAAGAAAATTGTGACAGCTCATATTAGCAAATTAACAGCTAAACTGGGTGAATTGGAAAAAAAGAAGCAAACTCTCCCAAGAAGAGCATAAGGCAGGAGATAATCAAACTTAGGGCTGAAATCAACAACTTAAAAACAAAAAGAATTATACAAAGAATCAGTGAAACCAAGAGTTGGTTCTTCGAGAAAATCAACAAAATAGACAGACCCTTAGCCAAATTAACTAAAAGACAGAGGGAGAAAACACAAATCAACAAAATCAGAAATGAAAAGGGAGAAATAACAACAGACATTGAGGAAATCCAGAGAATATTTGGATCCTACTTTAAAAATCTATACTCCACCAAATTTGAAAACTTAAGTGAAATGGACAATTTTCTTGATAGATTCCACCTACCGAAGCTAAATCAAGATCAGATAAACAGATTAAACAGCCCTTGAACCCCTAAGGAAATAGAAACAGTCATTAAAAATCTCCCAACCAAAA
>CAJQZJ010000003.1:69909-95023 GCA_907164525.1 Lophiomys imhausi
AACCCCTAAGGAAATAGAAACAGTCATTAAAAATCTCCCAACCAAAAAAAGCCCAGGGCCAGATGGCTTTAGCACGGAATTCTACCGGACCTTCAAAGAGGAGCTAACACCAATACTATTCAATCTCTTTCACAAAATAGAATCTGAAAGAACATTGCCTAACTCATTCTATGAGGGAACAGTCACCCTGATTCCTAAACCACACAAAGACCCAACAAAGAAAGAGAACTTCAGACCAATCTCCCTCATGAACATAGATGCAAAAGTACTTAATAAAATACTAGCAAACCAAATTCAAGAACACATCAAAAGTATCATACACCATGATCAAGTAGGCTTCATCCCAGGAATGCAGGGATGGTTCAACATACGAAAGTCTATCAACGTCACTCATCATATAAACAAGATAGAAGAAAAAAAAAAAAAAAAACATGATATTCTCACTAGATGCAGAAAAAGCATTTGGCGAAATCCAACACACTTTAATGCTAAAAGTTCTGGAGAGAACGTGCATACAAGGACCGTACCTAGAAATAATAAAGGCAATATACAGCAGGCCAGTGGCCAACATCAAATTGAATGGAGAGAAAGTTGAAGCATTTCCTCTAAACTCTGGGACAAAACAAGGATGTCCACTTTCACCATATATCTTCAATATAGTACTTGAAGTTCTTGCTAGAGCAATAAGACAACTAAAGGAGATCAAGGGGATAAACATTGGAAACAAAGAAGTCAAATTATCCCTATTTGCAGATGATATGATAGTATACATAAGCGACCCCAAAAATTCCACCAGAGAACTCTTACAGCTGATAAAGACCTTCAGCAAAGTGGCTGGATACAAATTTAATTTAAAAAAATCAGAATCCCTACTTTATACAACAAACAAATGGGCTGAGAAAGAAATAAGGGAAACAACTCCCTTCACAATAGCCATAAACAACATAAAATACCTGGGGATAACTCTAACCAAGCAAGTAAAGGACCTGTACAACAAGAACTTCAAGTCCTTGAAGAAAGAAATGGAAGAGGCCTTTGGAGATGGAAAGATCTCCCATGCTCATGGATAGGTAGGATCAACATAATAAAAATGGCCATCCTACCAAAAGCAATATATAGATTCAATGCAATTCCTATCAAAATACCAACACAATTTTTTATAGACTTGGAAAGAGCTAGTCCCAATTTCATATGGAACAACAAAAAGCCCAGTATAGCTAAATCAATCCTGTACAATAAAAAAACATCTGGAGGTATCACCATCCCAGATTTCAAGCTGTACTACAGAGCAATAGTTGTAAAAACAGCATGGTATTGGTATAGAAACAGACCAGTAGATCAATGGAATCGAATTGAAGATCCAGAAATAGACCTACACACTTATGGCCACCTAATTTTTGACAAAGAAGCCAAAACGGCACAATGGAAGAAGGACAGGTGCCTGACCTTATCTGGAGATGACCCTGCACAGAGCTTCCTGCAAGTGCTGCATGATTCAGCATATAAGTCCTGCTCAGCCCTTCCCACTGTCTGATAATTAGGTACTTTGTTATGACCAATCAGCCCTTCCCACCCATAACCCCCAAAACCTTTATACATCTTACTCCTGGAACAATAAAAAGGAGCTCTTTCACTGCAGCTGACTC
Organism: Lophiomys imhausi; assembly: GCA_907164525.1. Taxonomy (NCBI): domain Eukaryota; kingdom Metazoa; phylum Chordata; class Mammalia; order Rodentia; family Muridae; genus Lophiomys; species Lophiomys imhausi. The sequence continues at coordinate 71,556 of CAJQZJ010000003.1, forward strand.
CCAGAAGTCTTTCCTCCATACTCATGGCTGTCCAAACCCAGTCCACCCCCACACCTCAGCTCCCCTTGCTCTCATGGGCCAGTGGCCAATGACCCTTGAGTATGGGACGACCCTTGCTCATCATTTCTGATCTAGAACCAAACCTGCTAAGGTGCTTGCAGAGCACAGAGGAAGTTCAGAGTGGATGATAGAGCAAAATAGTTACAAATATCAGCTAAGGCCACATGCCTGGTTATAGAAAGAATTATATGATCACAAAATTTTATTTTTAATTTCATTAAGGGGGCTGGAGGGATGGCTCAGCAGTTAAGAACACTTGCTCTTCCAAAGGACCTAGATTCAAACCCCAGCACCCACACGGTAGTTCACAGCTGTCTGTAATTGCCAGGCATGGTGCACGCCTTTAATCCCAGCACTCACGATGCAGAGGCAGTCAGTTCTCTGTGAGTTCAAGGCCAGCCTGGTCTACAGAGTGAGTCCAGCACATCCAAGGCTATACAGAGAAACCCTGTATAGAAAAACCAAATTAAAAAAACTCATTAAGAATGTGTCTGCTTGCAGGAGTGGGTGTTCTGGAAAGATGGATTAGCAAGTAAGCCTTACCGAACACCTGAGTTTAGTTCACAGCACCTGTGTCAGCAGCTCCAGGGGATCTGATGCCCTCTTCTAGAATCTAGGTATACACACACACACACACACACACACACACACACGAACACAAACACTATAGTCTATATTTTGTTTCTCTAAGGACTAGTTTCCGAATGTGGGTCATTACTTCTCCAAGGCCTGAAAGGCAGCAAGTGTGGAGATCCTAACCAGAAGTAGCCAGATTGACTTCACATTCATCTTCTAAACTGTTTTAGGGTCACAACTCTTCAGGGGGAATGTTAAGTAGCTAGATAGACATTAGTGGGCTTGGAAGCCATTGAGAATGGATCTCTTCCTCATAATCACCTTTGGACCCTACCCCTTCTTTCCCTGGTAACCCTAAGAAAGGAAACAGCACACTTGCCCTTCCTTGAGATTTAAAATACCATATGAAAAGTGAAAGTATCAGGACTTTGTCGAGGCCCACTAAGGGAAAACTACTTCCTTCAGGTCAGAAGAATGGACTTTGATTCCTAACTTAGTCCTGAGTGGATACATGACATTCTGGTTTGTCACAAAGATTTCAGCAGTTCATATTATTGTCTCTTCTCTTAAGAGTTAATTCAGCTAGGCCTGTCAGAGGACCATCTGTGGGCAAAGATGACTGACCTGAAGACTTGCTAAGGAGATAAAATGATCTCCTCAACAGGGTAATGTACTTCTACTCTCAGAAGCTCCCCTCCCCCAGTGCAGTTGCTTGCAGATTTTCACTTCCCACTTCCTTAAGTTTAACTCAAAACCATAACTTTTCCCTTTCCCCTTTCTCTATTCTTTGACTACCAGCCTCAATCCTAAACATGCTTTTCCTAAAGTCTGCCCTTTCCCTCTTTCTATAGCTGCTCGCAGACTTTCATTACTTTCTCAAAAAGTGTGACTTCCATCTTGCCATCTCCCTCTTCCTAGGATCTACTGGGATTTACAGCTTGCCTACCCTGTCCTTTTTTTCTCCCTCAAACACTAATAAAATGGTTCTCAAGCTTCATAAGAAAGAAAAAAAAAAGAATTCCTGAATACACAATGAACAAAAATTAATTCAAAATCAAATTCTGAATGAATTTAAGGTGTTTCTGACAGCACTTTCCCTGAAGCCTTGTTCCTGAGCACACAACATGTGCATCTTGCACAGTTCATGTCTTCATATCACACAACTCCAACAAAAGCTGCCTGAACATGTAGGCTTGGGTTTGAGACTATTACATGTTATGCATTGCAGTCCTTTTCACTGTGCATACAAAGCTTTCTGTCTCATAGAAATACAAAAGTTTAATTACAGAAAACATAGACTCGCAATGTCTTTTTGTCATGACTTCCCACTTGTAAATATCAAATGTGAACTTTGAGAGTTTTTTGGATATTTTAGCAGGATAGCACACTTCTGTGTATACTCTTGATCAAAGACTAGTACTCTATCCTAAAGGGAGGTCTGGCCGTTTCAGTGAGTGCACAGCTTTGGAAGGGATACATGTAGAAAGAAATATGGCTAATTAAACTATTTAACCAGTATTAATATAATATTTAATTGGTTCGGCAGCTGATCTTTAACCATCCATTATAAATGATTACACAGAGACTATGTGGATTTTAACAAGCCTAGGCCTGGGTTGTGCAATCTTGGCCCATCTAAGCTAGATTAGAATTCTATTACTCAAATATGACCCCATATATACATACGTCCCTGTAGACTGCCATTGTCCATGCTATGCAGATGTTCCTGGACATGTGGAATGAGGTTCTTTTTCCTAACCCATGGTGTGTGTCTCCTTCTTCCTGCTGCTGGCTGTAAAGCTTGAATCCTCTGTCTAAAGCGCAGGCTTCCTGTTCTAATCTCAGGAAGTCCCACCTTTCTCTGTCTTTGCCCAGTCTCAGGCCTCAGCATTGTATTTAAACAATCAGAGTCAATGTAAGTAACAGACAGCAAGCAGGACCAATTAATTAACATTTAGAATGCTTAACACTACACCATCCGACACAAGTAGAGAGGTGACATAGGAAGGAGACACCTGTGTAGGAGTGGTTCAGCTTATCTGGCTGCCAGATCACTCTCACATCTAAATTAATGTAGAGTTGCATTAGTAGGTTTATTTATTTTGAGGTGGGAGTCTCACATAACACAGGCAGGCCTTGAACTTGCTTCATAGCTGGGCCCTTGAACTTATCCACCTGGCTCTGCCTCCTGAGTATTGGAATTACAGTTATTACACCATTATACCCAGTTTTAGGAGGTGCTGAGGAGCAAACTCAGGGCTTTGTATGCTAGTAGAAATGCACTTTTCCTGGCTAAGACCAAAAGCTCATATGAGAGCACATGCTGGAGAGGTTGTGGAGAAAGGGGAACTCTCCTCCATTGCTGGTGGGAGTGCAGGCTTGTGCAACCACTATGGAGGTCAGTCTGGCGATATCTTAGAAAACTTGGAATAGCTCTGCCTTGGGACCCAGCCATACCACTTCTGGATATACATCCAAATGATTCCTCACCAAATCACATGGATGTTTCCTCATCTATATTCATAGCAGCCTTATTTGTAATAGCTAGAAACTGGAAACAACTCAGATGTCCTTCAACCGAAGAATGGATTAAAAAAATGTGGTACATCTACACAATGGAATACTACTCAGCTATCAGAAACAATGAAATCATGCAATTTGCAGCCAAATGGATCAAACTAGAGAAGCTCATCTTGAGTGAGCTAACCCAGACCCAGAAGGATGCACATGGCATCTATTCACTTATAATTGGATTTTAGACATATGGTACAGGATAACTATACTACAGCCAATGTACCAAAGGGAACATGAACATAGACTTTGTTTCCTGTCAATGAGACACTTTGCCCTAGTGGTGCTGCCTTGTAGGCCCCCAGTATATGAGGAGGCTCTTGGCCCTCATATGACTGCTGAACTGGGGCAGAGGACTGTTATGTAGGGACACTCCACTCCAGAGGAGTGTGATGGAAGGGATGGGGGTAGAGGGTGGGAGGGCAGGACTGGGAGGGGTGGAAAGAGGACACTGTGATGGAGATGTAACCTGAAGTAATAAATAAATATTAAAAAAAGAAATGTATTCTTCCAACTAAGCCACATCCCTAGCCCCCAACATGTCTTACATAAGAAATATCTGCTTAAGTTGATGTTTTGAGTTGCATTAGAATTTTTTTAATGTAATTCTGGCATGGTGGAACACACCTTTAATCAATCCTAGCACTCAGTAGGTAGAGGCAGTTGAATTTCTGTGAGTTTGAGGACAGCCTGCTCTGCATAGGACAGCCAGAGATACATAGAGAGAGAACTTGTCTCAACAAAACAAAACACAAGCCGAAACAAAAACATAGAAATGTTAAATGAATTTTGGATCTATATTAAGACAGAATTTCTCACGATCTATGAGTTGGACATATTTATCACACATACACAACTCCAAACACACTAATAATCAAAAAATATCAGCCAATATTTATTTATATAAAAATAAACACACATTCATCTTAGTATGCAAATTTGTTTACATCTTAATAAATGGTAAAATCATATGTATACTACAGAACTGCTTTAAAATAAATACCTTTATAATTATTACCAACAAATGTTTATTTTATACATATGTTTTACATGTCTATGTATCTTTGGTGGCATAAACATTCCTCAAGTGAAAAGAAGTAACAACCAGGAGCAGTTTCAGAAGCCCTGAAGTAGAGTCTGTGTAAGTGTGCTGATCTGTGCTACAGATGAAAGAAAAAGGAGAGCACAGAGAGATGGATTAGCAGTACTAGGAAGACCAATGTGTGATATTTTTTCAAAAAAGTTTTGTCCTCGAATTTTAGTTTAGTTTTTTAAATATTTTAATTTTAATTTATTAGTTTAGTTTTTAGTTTTTAGTTTTTGTTTTTTTTTTGTAATGCTGGGATTCAGATCCATGATCTTGTGTAGACTAGGCAACCCCCAACCACTGAGTTCCATCCCATGCCCTTATTCTACATTTTAATATGCCAATTTCCAAAAATAAACAAACCCCTAATTTACAAAGAACAGATAATTTTCCTCCACCTACATCATCAGAAATTTTGTTTGCTTTATCACATCTCTATCTTCCACATATCTCCTTCCAGTTTAAAACAAAAATTAAGGAGCTGGAGGAATGGCCTGCTGCATAAAGCACATAAAGACCTGTGACTTCAAATTTCTAGAACTCACATAAAGCTGGACACAGGCATTCTGACACTTAGAACAGACTGGGTTGACAAGCCTTGGAGGAGGTCGGTAACACTGAGATGCTTTGACACTTAACAGGGAAATCTGCCACCTGCTAGTGCTCCTGCCTGAGGCCCTAGGGAGACAGGCGCCCCCTACCGGCATGACGCAGCCCCCAGGCACCTGCGGCGACCAGGCAGCCTGAGCAGAGACAGAGATTGAGCAGTTGGGGGATGTGGGCACAGAGACCATTTCTCTCTTCTTCCACCGCCTCTCCATCGCCCTCAACAAATAACTAGGATAGGAGGATAGGACGGCACTGCTCACTGCTGTCTCATAATCTGAGCTCATACTTGAAAATAGAGTGTTAGCAAGTGACCTCAGTTCTTGTGTGTGGCCCACACATAGTTTCATCTCGGGGGTGGGGGGCAGAGGAGGTTGCTGAAAGCTTAAGTTTCCCGTTTGCAAGGGGTGGAGGATGAAGATTGCTGTTCTTAGCCAACAGGAATTCTAGAAAATTGAGAGTGGGTGGGAATAATTCTGGGGGTTAGTCCAGTTAAGTATCAAGATTTGCTCATCATTTTCAATGTGTGCCTCAGAAAACTCCTACTTTTAGCCCATTAAAATAAAGACTCCACAGAATGACAACATATAAAGGATTATTCATACCTCAGTGGGGACACATTTTTCAATTGCTTTTGAATTAGGTTTCTCTGTGGAGAAGTGAAAAAGAGATGATGAGGTCTGCAGACCCCTTCGAGTAGGAACAGAGCCTAAGAAGAGGCAAAGAAACACAAGAATGGGAGGGTGGTAGATCAGGAACCTAGATGTTTCTTGGCTCTGTGCCACCTTTACTAGGGTTATACTGAGGCACCCTATTTTCATGAGGTCTCTGGGGACCAGAAATTCAGTTTTCCCTTCTAGAAAACCAGTAATCTGTTTATCCCAGAGTAGGCCCATGCAGTCCAAGGCCATGCCTCAGTAAATTCTCCACTGAGACTGACCTCTGTCCTCTCAGTACAACAGAAACTTCATTGCGGCAGAGCCCCCAGTCCATGGCAAGTATTGGAGAGAGCTGTACCCAGGAATGTGCTTGTACCCAGAGAGTGTTTGTTCTCAGTCACTGCCTCTCCACAAAGCAGGATGGTTGAGGAGGCTCCTTACTCCTGGTGTTTTCAAATTGAACTGGGTCTGAGCTGTGCCATGGCTCTATTAACAGCCCCCTAACGCAGCTTGCTAGCCCCAAACCCCGATGCCAGGAGCTATGAGCCAGCAACTAAAAATAACAAACAACTGTACCCAAAACCCAGTGAGAAGCTCCCCCTGGCCTTCTGCCCTCAAATTTTGGTCAGTCTCAGTCTCCAGTACTGGACCTCATAGAGGCTCAGTGCCTACAGCTATCTGGTCCTCCTAGGAAGAAGAATTTGCAGTGATTGGCTCAGAACTCAACACACAATGCTAGAAGCTAGGAGAATGATCTGAGTTGGTGCTGGGACTCTGGGAATTTGGACACTGAAATTAGAGGGCTGAAGCAAGTTGTTAGGTTTCAGCTATGTGGTGGGAAGAGAAGGGAAGGGAAAGGAGGGGACAGAAGAGGAGAGAGATCCTGGGTAACTGACAAGGGCAGAAAAAAATGTATGAGATGGGAAGCAAGTATTTATGTCCAAAGATGACAGCATGCAGTACCTGACAGGCTGGAGGTCCAAGAGCTGAGGTCAGTTGTCAGTTAGACTAAAGAATGGGATCAGAGGAAGGAAAAGTAATGAGGGAATGCAGTTTGAAATGCAGCATGATCTGCTCAGTTTAAGGTAACATGCATGGACCTTCAGAAAAGCCCACCAGACTGCAGTCACAGCATTGGCCTCCAGGGCCTAGACTGCTGTCACCCAAACCAACCACACCATGCCTGCCTGGTCCAGGTATGTTGGCATGTAAGTCTGGGAAACTGAGGTGGGGCAGCAAGGAAAGAATGAGTGTGAGTGAGTGAGTGAGTGTGTGTGTGTGTGGGGGCAACACAGCCATAAACTCAAACTTGCCTCCATCCACAGGAGACCTTAAGTGCTCAGAGGCATACTGGGAATTGTAGTTCCCATGGCTGCTGGTAACCAGATAACCAGGGTGGAGGAAGGGGCGGTAAGGTCTTATCCGGAGAGGTTAGTGCTTCTCCAGATATTGATCTGACTGGAGAGAAGGAATCGAGGACCTTTCCTGTTCAGACCAAAATCTTAATTTGACTGATCTGAGTGGAGGCACGAACCAGGACGAATGGCAGTGTAATGGAGGATTGCAGGGTCAGCCACAGAGCCCAGTTTTGTCTTAGCTTCCCATTCCCTTTTTACCTGCCTGGCCATCACCAGGTCAGCTCTCCACAGGCCATTTAAGCTTTTAGCCTTACAAGCAGAAACATATTGAAGAATTTGCTCCTCAAGGGAAAGGCTAGCTGGAACCAGACTCTGCGTGCACCCCAGAAAAAAAGGGAGGAGGAGGAGGACGAGGAGAAGAAGAAGAAGAAGAAGAAGAAGAAGAAGAAGAAGAAGAAGAAGAAGAAGAAGAAGGTGGAAATCAGATCTTGCCCTCAGAGTCTGAAGTCAAGGACACAAGTTCCAGAGCCAGAAAGGAAAACTGATGGCACTCATCAAGTCACTGTAGCCTGGGATCAAGCTCTCTCTCTCTCTCTCTCTCTCTCTCTCTCTCTCTCTCTCTCTCTCTCTCTCTCAGCGAGCGACCACAAGGTGGAGCTACAACGCTACAACGTAACCCTTGCACAAAGCTACTGGACCACTTGGAACAGGGAAGTAGCCGCTACTCTCCAGCCTGCTAGGAAGGTGGTGGTGACAGTTTTTCCACCTCCCGCCTGCAACCTCCTCATGATGATGACCTCTCAATGTCATTTTACACCCAGTTCCAGATGGAACAAGCATCCTTCCAGCTCCAGCACAGAAATGATTAGACTGTGACCAAATGACAATTAAAAATTCATTTGAATAACAGATTAACAGGTAATATACAGGAACCGTTCACTGCTCCCAACAAAAATCCACCATTGGCACAGAATTATATTGCTAACTGAGCTTTTTAGCTCCCAACCTGTAGGTAGGAAAGAGGCTAAATTGTGAGGACAAGGAGAGAAAGGCCATGGAGTGGGGACTGTCTTTATCATTCCTCTAGGAAAGGCCATTTTGCCAAATTTACTTCAGTCATCGTTCCCACCTATCCCACCCTGACACACCCTGTCTTCTATCCAAGTACATGTGCACACAAGCCTAACGCATTATCTTGGCAATCTCTCTTACTTCCTTGCTTTAATTTCATTTTGGGAGTAACTTCTTGTCATTCACTGTCTTTCCAACTAATTCATGTCAAAACACCAAAGGCAGCAAATTCCAAGGCAGCTTGAGACAAGCTCACCATCTGGACAGAGGGCCCTCTTAGTTAAAAATCTTCTGTTAGTAATACACCCCTCCTACAAACATTTTATTCCAGGACATTCCTCTTCAACTCCTCGCCTCCCCTTTGAGCAGTGCACACAGGCCTTAGACTGCAGCTGGTGGGGCTTGTGCCTGGCACTCACTCACAGGTAAAATAGTTGATCCTGGTCAGCAGCACGGCTGTTTCTAAGCCTAGGAAAGTGGGGGAGAGGTGGGTCATATAAAGAGTGAACCAACGGGAAATTAGGAGAAAATGAGAAAGGAAGGGGCATTCTTACCAGTTCTCTTGCTCTCAGCACATCTCCTATAGAAAGAAAGCCTTTCTATTGTAAGTTTCGCCAACTTGCAGCAAGACTTTCCAACCCGGGGGTTCTCCAAGCTGCTTTCCCCAGGGTGAAGACATTTTATTGGGATAAGGAAGGCTCAAAAATTGGAAGGGCCAAATCTCAGTCGCAGGCAGCACATGTGAGTCAGAATCAGTCTCTTTATGTGGGGCCTGGGGAAAATGCCCAGGAGACCAAGGCAAAAAACACTCACCCTCTGAGGAGGAAGATACACAAAAGCAGCAGAATGGAGACGAAGTTGGTGATAATCCATATCATTAAGTATTTTTGAGGGGGCTATGGGAAATAGAGAAGGCCCATCAGTGGCCAGAACCCCCAAGAGTAGCCTATGGGAGTAAATAAGTATGGAAGAAGACAGGTTTAAGGAGAATAAGTGATTGGAGTTGAGAACAGTGACAGTTCTAGAGCTCTTACAATAAGCCAGAGGGGGTGACGCATCTGCTGCAGCAACTGGCAGTCGTTGGTGGTGACAGAATCTACCCCTGCACACCAGAGCAGGGAGAAGAGCCAGGACTTGTTCACTACAAATAGGTTCACTGAGACATTATCCTGATGTAGTGCCCTGTGGACATGGGAAAGAAATGGGGGGACATCCAGAAATGGCCCAGCTCATGTCTGAGACTCTTGGTCCTGAATCTGTCCTCTTTTATCCAGGTCTCTGTGCTGTAAAATAATACCAAAATCATTCTCATGGCCTACAGAGCCTGATCCAGTTTGATTCCTTGCTGTCTCTCCAGCTTCTCTTTCCTCTTTCTTGCTCATTATTCTGTGCTTACTTCTTCTGGTCTTCCCATAATTAGCTCCTTGTAATCATCTGGTGCTCAGCTCAGCCCGCACGTTTCAGTATTTCCTGATGTGTCATCACTGGCTCTTTACCTCAAACCCAATCACTATCCAAGATAAATGTATTTTATATGATTTTCTGTCTGTATCTTTTGTGAGTTTCTATGTTCCATGAAAGCCGGGACCTTTCCCATCTTATTCACATTTATTTCTTTAATAATGTCTACAATAAATGCTGCATGGTATATAGCAATCATTCAGTAAATATCCATGTGGGAATGAATGAATGAATGGGTGGATGAATGAATAGCTTTTGCACTGTCTGCATTGGTTCTTTCCTGGCAGCCAACCTTGGGGTTCTCCTTATTCCTTTCCTTGTGTACTCACTTGATATCCAACACTGGCAGGTCTTGATAGGGGAGGTTGAGAAACTGGCACCTTTCAGTTCTGTTGCCCCTTTGATGTCCATATACCTGGCGCATTCTGGGGGCCCGTTGTTGCACATTAGCACGGTCTTCATCAGGGAGCCAAAGAATCTGAGGTTCAGGGATGATGAGAATAAAGGTAAGGAAGCCCTAACTATTCCAAGGACAGCTGCAGAGAGGTTTGGCTACAGAATGGGGTGTGTGGGCTGGGGTAGGAAGGTTAAGGCAGGAGGCGGCCTTGAAATCATAGTGGCCTAAGGAAGGTAGGGTGGGAAGAGGGCCAAAAGGAGTACTTTGGGAGCCCTGGACAACATCACCATGGCTTGTGGCACGCTTGCACTCAATACAGCCTCCAATGTCTGGTTCACAAAAGTGTCATAGTATGTGTGGTTTCTTGGGGGTCTGCGCAAGTCAAACATGATGGAAAGATTGAGAGCTGCTGCTTCCTTCAGTAGATCTTCTAATGCTGGTACTGTCTGGTTCTCAGCCTCCTTCCGATCAGAGCCTGACAGTTCTTTGGCCCCCCAGAAGGGTTGCCTCTGTAAGAGAGGGAAATTATTTCAACATCACAAGAAGCCTCTAGGTTTTCTCCCAATCCTTGCTATTTGTTTGTTTGTTTTGAGACAGAGTCTCACTATGCGGTCCTTTCTGACCTGGAATTTGCTATGTAGCTATGTAAAGCAGGCTGGCTTTGAACTCAGTGAGCTGCCTGCCTCCACCTTCCAAGTGATGGGATTAAATACTTGAGCCACCACACCCAGCTGGCAACTCTCAGTCTTACCAAGTGTTTCCAGATCCTGCCCACCCCTGAGGCAGGGTCTTTCTTTCTCTAAACTGTTGCTTTCTTCCATCTAATCTTACTCTGTGCTCTCTCTATCTCTATGTCCCTCCAGGTTCATGACATTTTTTTTTCTCCCACTACATCATCTTTTCAGTTTCATAGAGACCTCAGTGATCTTGACCCTTTGCTTTCCTCCTGGTCCTTCAGCTCTGTTTTCATTGCACCTGCTTCCCCACCTATATACTCCAGCCTCAGCTTGAATTGCTTCCCAAAGTGCTCTCAAGAGACTTCGTTCCTTCTCTACCTGTGTATACCCTCTAAACTCTGATTCAGTTTTATAACCATCTGCCTCTTCTACCTTAGAACTGGGGAATGAACACTGTCTCAGGCAGACCACAGCATGAGGAGTATTGGTGTTGTAGTTCCTGTTTTTGCTCACTGTGGCTTGTCAAATCTTTCACTTGCTCTTGATCAGCCCTTTCTCCCATTCCTCCTTGTGGTTGCTTCAAGCCTCTGCCATTTTGCACGCCTTCCCTTATTTTCAGCTAATGACCTCAAGACATAGATAAAGCCGGATAACAGTAGATATTTGTTAGTGTAGGGTACCAGGTACTTCATGTGTATGAACTGACAATCTGTCCAAGAGCCCTAGAAGGGAAGTATTACGATCATTATCCCTGTTGTACAAATGAGGAAACAGTCACAGATTGGCTAGGGACTGCTGGTCACTGTCACTATAGCTAGCAAGTGTTAAAGCCAAAGTTCAAATATAGATTCTCTTGGTTTTTAATCACTTTGATATGCCATCAGATATAGACTTAAAAGTATAAAAGAACAAGCAAATCACAAGTCTATGTTGTGTTCTTATCTTTTTGGAAAAAAATATATACACACACATATATAATCAATACACATTTTAGACAGGCTGGATTATGGGGGATTCCATTTCATAAATTATTTTTCTGATTTGTTTTTTTTACAATGAACAAATACTTTTGAAATCAGGAAAAGAAGTACTGTACAGCAAAAGTTTCCTTTTGAATAGTTTTCACTGCCTAGGGGACTATAGTCAATACTTCAACGTACAACATTTAAACTTCTTTAAGATCAAGCCTCTGTTTCTTGCCACTCCCATGAACTGTATCTTCCAGTTAAGTTGAGCTACTGTTTGTTCTTTAGAAACCTGCGTGTGCTTCTGGCCATTACCCAGGTTGTTACCTCAGACTAGAACTCCATGTCCCAAGCAAGGGTTTGGAGTGTATGCCCGTGGTAGAGTGCTTGCCTAGCCAAAGGCTCTGGGTTCCACCCTAGCACTGCAGAGCCAGTTTCCCACTCTTGCTTTTTGAAAGAGTGGACCTCACTCCCATCTGCCCGGGAGAACTATTTTTATTGCTCTATTTCCTATTCCAATTGTCTTTTGCTTAGGCTCTCCTTCTTACTGTATGGGAGTGACACTAGGGCAGAGACTGTTCTCACTGACCAGCACAGGGTGCAGCAAGTGCATATTGCTGGAGTGAACTCTGTTCTGGGTGCCATTGAGGTGGTGGCCTCTTCTCGGCTGGCACCCTCACCTCTAGGAACCAGGCTCCAGCATTGAGTCTCTGCAGTTCAGACCAGGAGAAGTCACTGCTGTGGGCTGAGATTCTCTCTGGAAACACAGAGGCTACATTGGTAGTCCTGGTCAGCCGCTCATCATGCATGAGGAAGGGGACTCCGTCAGAGCTGTGGGCACAAGGAGTGTCAAGGGACAAAGCTCCAGAGCTGCCATCTTTTCCTGAGTGCCCCCATCTCTATCTCTCAGCTCACCAGCCCCCTGGGCCCCACCCTCCATCACCTGACCATCACATCTGTCTCAAACACAGCAGCTCCACATTCTGCTGTCTTCCGCAGGGACATCAGGGTGTTCTCAGGAGCCAGCTGGGAAAGGGAGTTGGTGAGGAGGTGGCAGGGAAGAGTGGGGGCCTGGCAACCCACAGGTCTGGTTACTGAAGCCCAGAGGAGCAGATTTTCCTCTACTTGCCCAGGCTTCTGCCCGAACTTACCATGGGGGTCCCTCGGTGTCCTACCAGCCCAGGCTTAGGGGGTAAATCTCTGAGTTTCATGATGCAGGGGGAAGAGATGAACAGGGGGGCCAGGTAGATGAGCAGAGTGACTCCAAAAAATAGGAACAGTAGCAGAATCTTGAGGCCTGCAGAAAGTGGAGGACAGGCTTTGGGGAAAGGCAACAGGTGAGGGGGAGCTCTAGGGACAGAAGGCAGAGCTCAGGTACAGAAAACTGAGTGAGCAGTGGGAGGGAGGGAGAGATGCTGGTGTCCAGTGAGGGTGAGTATGGGCTGAAGTTGGCACCTCTTGGGTTGATACGGTAGAAGATATCAGTCACAGGCCAGGCCAGCAGGGTGATTCCAGAAACTGCTCCAATGTGAAGGAACGGGGCTGTGGCCTATGGATAATAGCTGGTAAGGAAGGCTTTTCTTCCTATTGTCCTTCCATCCTCCCCATTCTCCCTACACTTTTCTCCCTCTTAAGGACTAACTTTGGGTGTTCAGAGAGATTGGCAGTCTCATAGGACCAGACGCAATGTAATGTTCCAGAATTGGCTATGGGCCAAGGCTTCCACCTAGACGGTGGAGATAAGCCACTCACCTGTAGTGACAGCCTTAAACTATGCCATTCCTGCCGCCATTGTATACCCAGTCCCACAAGGCCAGTGGCTACCAGAAGCATAATGAGGAGCAGCAGCACCTGGGGGCAGGGACAAATGAATGAACCTTCTTTGTCAGCCTAGGCTCATGGTCAGCCTCCTCATTCTGTTGACATGGGATTCTTCCCCTTCCTGAGCACATCCACTACCCTTTCACTCAACTGGGTTTCAGGAATACAAAAGTGAAGTCCTCAATTAAATGGCCACCAGAGTGCTGGACATGACATCCCCATTGCCCCTCATGGCCACTTCACTATACCTTGTGGAGAGTGTGAAGATGCAGAGGTTGTCCACAGAGCTGCAGGAGCAGGCCCAGGAGCTGGGAACAGAGCATAGGGGCACTTAGGAGGTTCCAAGAAGGCAAGTTCACTTAGTGGGGATTTGCAGGCTGGTATTTCATTCCCACCCAAGAATTATCCTCTTCCCCTCAGTGGCTAGGATGAGAACAAAACAGTAGACCTGAGCTGGAATGAGGGACTTATGTGGGAGTTAAGCCAGATGTCCCTGGACCAACCAATAGCAAGGATGCATATGTGACCAGTAGAGAGATGACCACCAGGAGGATCAGGGACCAGTCCATCCAGTGTCCCCAGTGGCGGAACAGGAATCTGCAGGAGAGTAAAGGAAGGTGTTCAAGGGGAAGACATGACCTGAGGGGCATGGGGAGTTGAGGTGGCTAGATCCAGGAAAACAAACAAACAAACTAGATAGGGGTGATGGGAAAATGCTTCACAGGGCTAAGGGCTCCAGGAATTGGGGGAAGTTTCTTGGAGGAATTTTCTAAGGAGGATGAAAGTGATGGGATTTAGGGACCATGTAAAGCTGGGGGTGACTGATAGTGGGTTTGAACACAGGGTAGGAAGTAGGTTGGTTGGTATGTGGAGGAAGGGGTGGGTGACACATGACACACTCATTGAAGTTGTGCAGATCGTTGAGAAGGACGAGCCCGATGTACAGCCATCCCAGGGACAGGAGGAACGTGAGGAAGAGCAGGCCAAACCAGATGCAGTCACACTGCAAAGGGGCAGGAGAGAAGGCTCTCAGCTTAATCCCCATTTCATGCTTAGAGGCCTGCAGGATGGCAGCTCAGCTTCCTGCCCTGCACTGAGCTGCTCTTTCTGTATTTGAGGGAGATTTCCTTCCTGGGGAGAGAAAACCCTTTCCTCCCAGCTGCCTATGAATAGCATTCATATTCCCTGAGACTGCCATCTAACTCGCGGCTTCCTGGCATCCCTACTCCACCTTGCTGGTTTGTGTCTTCTGTTTAGGACATTTCCTCCAGTGGCAGCTATACAGGCAGTGGATACAGCAGGCCCAGGTGGAGCAGCAGCCAGGGGACTCGGCCATGGTGAAGGCCTAGTGGACAGGACAATTAACCATCAGGGACCCTGATACAGGACACATTCCAGCTTCCCTTCCCATATATCTGAGGAGCCTGCGGGAGGTAAGTAGAAGCCTAGGCTGGTACTCAGTAAGAAGGTTGGTTATCATAGGGCAGACCCAGAGCTCTGGATCTGACAAAGTAATTGTCTCCAAACTTGGAAAAGAGGAACCATTTCTGGAGTCTTTCATTATCCCTTATTTTTGATACCTGGGAAGTCAGTGGTCCAGACTTTTTGCAGGTATCACGTGTACCCACTCTATTCAGCTCCTTCCTATTTAATGACGTCCAAATCTGGGTTTGGAGTGCTTGCTCAGAGTAATTTAGGAGAAATTGCCCCAGGGTGGGGCAAGCTCAGTTCAGCAAGTTAAGGCAGATCTGACTGAGCTTGAGGCAGCCAAAGTGCTGTCTTCCACCCCAGGAAGCAGGAGTAACCTGAAGCAGAGGTTCCCATTCTGACCTGGGGATAAGGGAGGCCCAGCCACTTGACTAGTGCTATGGATACAGAGATTGAACAAACCACAAAGCCCTGACTGAAAGATTCTCTCTGTCCACTTCCCAGGGGTTTAGGGCACTGTCAATAGGAGGAACACTCCAGGGGAGCAGTCTGACCTGGAGCCCCTTTGCTGCCTTCACAGTAAAGAAAATCCAAGTCTCCCTACCCTAGCCTTGTCCTTTCCTGCCAAGTCATAAGGTTCAGTCCACCCCACATAGAAACCCAGCTCCTGACTTCCCCTTCTCAGGGGCCCCACCCTCTGAGTTATCCCTAATGAAAGTACAACACACACGCAGGGCAAAGGTTCATGCGTGCGTGTCTGCATGTGCATGTGTATAGGGGAGTTGTCTTGGGGCAGAGTATTCCTGTGCCTTATGGTTCTGAGTACGGCTGAGACCAAGCTGATCTACAAACTGGACTGGGCTTGTGAGTGCAGTTCTACATGTGAGGGTGTGCAGTTTACAGCAGGTGAGAATGCGACTACTGAACCACCAGTGTAAGCAGGGTGTGACTGTGTGTAATGTGTCAGCATATGTACATGTGTGTGCGCTAGAGGACTTGTGGCTGCCAGTATGAATAGGTTTCAAAATGACTAAAGGAGCCCATAGATAATCTCTCTCTCTCTCCTAACTGTCCTATATAAAGGGACAGGGCCCCCTCCTTTACTCTGTGGAGTCTTAAGTGGTGCACAGTGAGAGGGCTTTTGCAAGAAGGCAAGGTGTTTCTGTTCTTGAAATTGTCCCCTTATTTTAAGTTCCCCTTGGGAAGGGAGGGTCCCTCTAGGGAGTGGAGGGGGGTAGGAGCTGGGGAAGGAAATATTTACCTTGTGGGGCCCTTCCCAGGAGACTAGTCAATCCAAAGAGAAGCCCCTGTTTCTCCCCATCCTGGAACTGGGTTACAGTAGCCTGTCCTGAGCACCAATCCATACTCCTTGCTTCTTCTCGGGTCGTACCCCCTGTACCTCAGATTTCCAGAGTCCTACCTCCCTCAAGAGCTGCCTGGAAGATGGGATCAGGATCTGACCAGTCTGAAAGACTTCGAGCAGGGAATGTGACAGGGGTGCTGCCTAACCCCCTGGAATCCATCTTTGCTGGGTTGAGCGGGTCTTCACTTCCCAGCTCCCACCGGTAGCCCCCAGCCTTCCGGAGACCTCACACCTTTTACTCAGCTAGCGAGCAGCTCTGCTTCCCAGCTCCTCTCCGAGTTGTGTCTGCCTCCTCCCTCTGGCAGTCCCAGGCTCAGCCTCACTGGTCAAACAGGTGTCACTGTTGCCACCTACAGGAAGAAGTGTGGGTCCTCTTGGAACGCGTGGGGAGTCTCTATGGCCGGAGCCCAGTCACGGCGGGAAGATGGGCACGAGCGAGTGAGCGGGAGAGGAGGTCGGCTTCTTTACTAGCTGAAGCTGGCAGTCAGGGGGCTTGGTGGAATTCCTTTGTGCAGCTTTTCCCATTCAGCTGTCCCTCCTCCTGTTCCTCTCCCGGTCACTGCCAGAGGGCTTTGTCCTGGCTCTAGGAGGCGACAACTGAGAGCATAGGAGGGAGGGAAGCTGGGGGAGGTGACCACTCAACTTTGCAGTGATGAGAAGGGGCCCCTGGAAACTCTTGAGCATATGAGAAGTCTAATCTCAAACTTCCTGGGAGTACAACTTCCAATCATCCTGTCCTCTTGGGTTATTGCATTTCTGCAAGTTCTATCTATATCTATGTGATGCTCTTGAGTTGACTTTATGAACCCTGGGCAGCAAGTTTCCCTGTTTCTGGACCAGGGGTCCTTGTGGGCTCCGTGACTGTATTCAATAGCCTACACTCCACCACACAAAGATGCTCATTCAGGATATCAGTCTCACTGCCTTTCTTACTGAATATTGAATCGCTTCGGGTGTGTATAGCATATTAAGGTACCAGGCTTTTGGAAGATGAACATATACAAAAGAAGCAGGTGGCCTAGCAAATTGTGGCCAGCTTAGTATATAACACAGGGTTGCCTGTGAGCTGGGAGGGGGTTGATGGACTCTTGGATTGTAGCTGATTCAGTGACTTGAGGTTCATGTGTTAGCACTATCGAGGTGTTGGTAGGAAAGGATGACTTCTTACAGATAAGCTGGCTTCCCCTCCCCCTCCACACAATTTCAAACAGTGAGAGAGACTGTCTCTCTTCTGCCAGGAGCTGGTTCCCTCCCTCTCAGCTTTCCCATTGTATCCAGAGGCTCTATTTGGCAATGACAGAGGTTCCCTAACTCTCTCAGAATTAAAATGCAAAGAGAAGCCAGGCTGCTTGCTGGCAGGTAGCCAGGGAGGGCCAGCAGGTCACCTAGTCCTCCACCGGGAGTCATTCTTGGCAGGTTGTTTTTCAATTTCCTTTGCTTGGGTTGTGGTGGATTCCAGAGTCTTGCTTTCTTGTATGTGGGAATGGTTTGAGAGCTTTTTTTGGGGGGGGGGGCATAATTCAGTATGCATGGATGAGTCTGAAGGCTTGCAAACTCCTAAAAGGCTTCAAATTTAGCCTGTATATGGCACTGCAAGGATGGCCCCCTTCTAGCTTTTAATTGGAGATGAGAAATCTGATGTACCTTTTCAAGACAGAAAGCAAGTTTTGTTCTGTAACTGAAAAGCAATGTGGTTCTATACCTATTAATCAGATTGCAGGACATTAGGAAGAGCTATATAATAAGTGTATATCTGAGTTCTGTTCCCAGATATATTACTCATTAACATTGTAACTCTACATAATTACTTCTTTGTAGCTCTGTGCTATCTGTATGTTAGATCTTCAATGTTCCCCAAAGGCCCATATGCTCAAGGCTTGTTCTGTGGCCTATGGTGTCATTTGAGAAGTTGTGGAAACTTTAAAAGACAGGTTCTTGTGGAGTGTTTTTAGTATACTGGAGGGTATTCTCTTGAAGGGAGGATGGGACCCAGATCCTTCCACTATTTTTTTCCATCCTGTCTATGAGGTAAGCAGCTTCACTCCACTATGCACTTGTCATGATCTGATGTGGGCTATGAACTATGGCCTAGGACACCAAAACTGTGAGCTGAAATCAGTCCACATTTTCCATGAGCTCATTATCCCAGGCATCTGCTATAGTGTGGTAAAGCTGACACTAATATCTTACATGTGAAGTAAAGGCTCCTATAGACCTTGAACATTTATTTTCTGTGAGAAGCAAACACAATCATGGAGAGAATATAGAGACACTGGCTTTGCCAGTGTCATTCCTTCTTCCTAGAGCAACATAGCAGCAGAGATGCAACACCTATGTTCCATGTAAGCCTCTAGTATAGGGTAGGAAGCTGGGACAGAATGTTTGTTTGGCATGTCCTAGGGATGGTGCTCAATAGCTATCCCTGTAAAGAAAATAAAACATCACACACAAAAAAACAAGGCAGCTTTCCCCAAAAATGAAGTATGTATATTCTTGGGAAAACTGTAATGAATCTCTCCTTAATAGACATCCCAGAGGCTGAGGAAAACATGTTGGAATTTTATTTCTTCCACTAGCATAGAAGGCTCTCCTTCAAACAGTAGATGAGCTAAGGTTTATTTATTTTCTTAACATTTAAATTTTTTTCATTCACTTCAAAATGAACTGTAACACACAAAGGTTTTGTTAACATCTAGAGTTGGAATGGAGCAGGAAAGCTGCCAGCTCGATTCCTGAGGTGTGGTGAGGGAGTTGAGCCAGATCTCCATTAAGGTAACATGACCATAACAAGAACATGTTGGCCTCAGCTCCATGAAGAGACAACTAAAGTGCTCACAGAGAAAGAGCTAGATTGTACTGGGGACTGGTTCCTCTTGAGTCATCAGGAAGGGCAGTTGGCTCTCTCTCCAATAGAAAGCTCAGCCCCTTCCGGAGAAGAAAAGTAGTTTGGGGATGGAGAGCTTAGATAGTAAAGGTGAGCATTCAGCAAAGATCCTCTTCCTTTCAATGACACTTTTCTACTTTTCTCAATAGCAAGACCTAAAAGCTGCAGAAGTCATTAGTGCTCTTCCCCTCTGTGCTGCATCCTGACAGCATGTCCAGGGCAGATAGAAGAGCCAATGACCATAACCTCAGTGGGACTCTTCTTGGATAGGAGAGCAGCCAGAGAAGAAGTTGGTGTTGCTGGCTAGAGCTCGCTTCTTCTTTTTCCCAGTGGCCTTGTTTCCTTGTGATTCTGATGCTATAGGTTTCAGTTCTGGGTGGTCAGCGGAAGGAACAGAAGCAGGCTCCCTCAGCAGTACCTGATCTGCATCACACATCTCTTTCAGGATCTAGGAAAGATGGGCAGAAATGAATACAGGGACCCAGGTGAGCCACTACAAAGGCTCTATGAGGCAGCCCCTACAGCTGTGCTATTAGATAAAACACTCCAGTCAGTGCCCAGCAATTTGATACTATCTCGCCCCACAGCTTCTTTAGTAGCTAATGCAGAGGAGGATGGGAATATAGTTTTTCAAGTCTTGTGTTTAGCCACCCACCTTGCTACTGGGAGTTGTACAGACAGGGTTGAAGAAGCTTAATCCTGAGGTCACCTCTGTGGGATCTTCCAGTTTGAAGGAGTTTTCAGAATCCTGGGTTCGCTCAACTGCATCTGAGATATCCTGCAGTCAAGCAGATAGGCTTATTATAATTTAACTACCCAAGTTACAAAACAGCCTGTTCCTCTTCAGCTGGGTGGTCCCAGCTCTGAGGACTCAAAGCAAACCTAAGGGAGCTACTGTTTGGCAAAGGCATAGGGCCTAACATGTTCTGTCGCCAAACAATGAAGTTGTGCTTATGAGGCAGACTCTAAGGACCTATGTAGGTCTAGAATGAGACATACTATGAAGGAAACTTTTAAAATTAGGTCAAGCTGGGTATGTGGTATATATACCTGCAATCTCATAACTTGGGAGGTTGTGGCAGAGGGATGACAAGTTTGAGTCCAACCTGGGGTATTTAGCAAGACTTAGTCACAAGAGGAAGAGGAGGAAGAGGAAGAAATAAAATTAGGCCAAGCCTTGGTTATTTCTTTGATTAACATTCCTCTACCTATAGTCTGTAATAGCACCCCTATAGGAGGCTACCTGCATTAATATTCCTTTCTGATAAAGAAACAAAATCCAAAGGACAGGTCACAAGGTGACTCTGCATAGAACTGGGATTAAAACCATACTTGTTTGACATAGAGAATGCTAGATTGAGAACCAGGAAGCTTGAGCTTTAATCTTAGTTGCCAGAAGCAGCTGTATATCAGGCAAGTCGCTTCAGTTTGCCCCTGGATTTTAATTTCCTTTTCTGTAAAATGGAAGCATTGGCCCAAATCAGTGGTTTCTTTAACTGAACTCCTAAGGGGAGACCCAATAATGAAAGTTAGTGAAGAGCAACGTTGCTTTGATGGAAATGGAATTCTAAAGGTTTTGGGCAGAGATCCATTCATGCAACAGCTTAGGGTTCTAGAACCCTAAATGAAGAATAATAAGAACAGGAAACCCTTACAAGCCCCGACTAGGTCTCTGACTTTTAGGCTGACCCATAGATAGCTTGCCACTTTAGTCTTCTGATGCTTATCTAGTTTATCTGATGCTTTATCTAGTTTAGAAGTCTTTGAAATAAAAGGCTCCAAGCCCAAACTGTTCCTGGATAAATGTTTAGGAAATGCATGATGAATGTTCCTTACACTACACTTGGAGTCTTGTATTATGCATCAAGAGCTGTAGAAAAGACTTCTTGCCATGGGCACAGGCAAGTGTAAGGAGAGTACAGGGATTGAACCTGCTTGCTGCTGTTCTTCTCAGGGTACATTTTGTTTCCCTGAGTTTGCTCTTCCTAGGAGCAACATTAAGATAGCTACAATTAAACTTAGTTCACAACAGTGACTAGTAGATTAGATTCCTGTAGGTCTTTTCCTAGAGCCATAGAATGCTTGGTTCCCTTACGGTCTACTAACTATTGTCTTAAGATGCCAGAAGGATTAACTTACTTTCTGAAAGTTGCCATCTCAGCACATGGCTTTCACAGTTCCAGCTAAGCCTTTGGACTAGTTTGATCCCGTGTCTCTATCTACCTGTAAGTTCTTGCTTTCCTGTTCCTTGTTCCTATTTCAGAAATCATACAGAAGCTTCTCAGTCAAGGCTGGGGGGTGGGGATGGGGAGTATATACCTGAATACTCAAACTCTTTCTGGGTACAGAGGGGAAAAGTGTAGGTATTACTGTGTAGGAGATTCCAAGTTTCAGGATGGAAGGAGAAAAAGGATAAACTCCAGGGAGGTTTGAAGGGATGGTAAGGGGAAGCAAAACTGATCTTACCTGACTTTGCTGGCGGTTCCGACACTTTGTGGGGTCACAGTTGCAGGCCATAATACAGTCTAACTTTTGCTTTCTGCATCCACATTGCTTGTTCCCACACCAGCCTCTGCAGGAACACTGTAAAACAGGTTTGTAGAAAGACACATTACTAACTTGAAGAAATAAATAAATGTTAAAAAAAGATGCATTACTGAAAGGATTAGATTGACATTTTAAAGCATCTTCCCTTCATGCACAAGTCTTTTTAGAAACAAAGGAAAAGTGCCATCATTCATCTTTATGAAAGCAGTCTACTCTATTCCTTCCTTACGTTTAACCAGAATCATCAGGAAGCACCATAGGTTAACTAACAGCAGGTTATACCAAACAATTCAATGCTCTATTTTGGGTAGTATAGCTTAAGACAGATAAGACAGCTGTCCTAGCGCCCTCACATGCCGAATACCAGGTAACACTAGGCACAATTTCATGAGCAAAGACCTACAGGCAGCATGGTAGTACAGTTAGGTCATTTAAGGACTGAGTCAAATTGTTGTCGACCTAACTGTATTTTCTTTCAATGAACATTTCTACATTTTGTGTCAGTTGGAACTTTGTTCTGAGCACCAACTTATCTTCAATATATCACTAAATATAGGAAATAAAATCATTTATATTTGCAACTGCATTTTTCACAGTACACACACGCACGCACACACAAAATCATAAATTATAGCCAGTTTACAAGGTAGGCATGTTTATCAGGCTCTAACAATGGCAGAAAGCTAGGATGATTAATAGGTAAGATAACAAAAATCACAATCCAAAATCATTTTGAAAGGTTGGAATTATAGGTTGAAAGTAGAAAGAAAAAATACAATAGGGATAAATTCAAGTTTGGCATTTACATCCCCCCAAGTCGGCTGTATAAATACAATATATGGGGAGATCTAGCTTTATAGTATCCATGCAGCTGCTCATGACAGCCAAACCTTTTAATCCCAGGACTCAGGGAGGCAGAGGCAGCCAACCCAATCTACACAGGGAATTCCAGGGTAGGCAGTGCTACACAGTGAGATTCTCTCGGAAAGCTAAAACAATCCCCTGCCACCAAGTCCCCAAGAAAAATAAACCCAATAGTCTGGTGATTAATGAGGCCTGAAATCACAATTGTCTTGCAATCTACTATTTGCTGTGCCAGAGTGCTCTCCCTCTTTCTCAACACCGTCTTCCCCTTTCTTCCTTACCCCACAGCACCAGTCCCCTCCTTCCATGTCACCTTCTCAATCTGTACCTCTTCTGATTGGTCCTAAAAACCTAAACCCTCCCAATTATTCTTCCCGAGATGAACATATGGAAGTTCTCGATATGCTTCTTCCTGTTCCTTTGTTTGATTTCCCCATTAATGCATTCTCGATGTAGCTAACTGACCAATAGTAATGTCATCTGTCTGTTTGTTCCTTGTGTTCTGCTTTACTTTAGCATTTGGCTTTACAAAACTGGTCAAATCACGTCTGCTTCTAGAAAGCCAATGTGTTAAGTTAGGAGCCATTCTCTAAGATTGTGGTTACAGGACAAAGGTGGAAGTGACGATGAACCATAGCATTTTGGAAATTAACGTTTCAGTATAACAGTATAAAACAGCTGTATTTAATAGTTATGGAGGACTACCATGTAGAAGTAAATAAAGTGCACCTTAAAGTCACAATGGTTTTGAGCTGGGCATGACACTGCAAGCCCACTTGTAATTTCAGCACTCGGAGGTGGAGGTAGGAGGAGTAGGAGCTGAATATTATCCTAGGTTACATCTCGAGTTCAAGCCTAGCCAACGATTATATGAGGCACCATCTCTAAAACAAAACAAAACTCCCCCAAAGTCAGATTATTCTTAATTAGCCTTAATTTAACATTTTTGTTCTTATCTTTCTCTTTAATTCCACTTGCTCCATAGCATTGTGAGAGAAAGAAAAACACTATAACAGGTAAGGGAGATAAAGTACCCACTCAGCTTCTGGTCTAAGTTTTGTCTTTTTTTTTTT
>CAJQZJ010000003.1:95033-116664 GCA_907164525.1 Lophiomys imhausi
TTCTTGCATCTTCCTAAGCTCTTCATCCTATTTCCAGATAGCAGTTAATAGGTGGGGTTATTTTGGGCCCCACATAACAGTTACCAAACAACTCAGATTAAAACACTGCTTTCAAGTGGCTTTTAAATGCTGGTTTTTCCACCCCAGGCACAGGCACACACAAAAATGTCTCATTCCTTGCTCCCAGGTCCCCTGGATGACTCTTATATTTCAGTATTCTTCAACAGCCCTTGCAAACTTTCTTATCCTTTCCTATTGTCACAGCACCTATCTATGCACATGAGCATGCTGGTTCAGAAACCCACACACTATTAGCTGTTCCCTGAAATCTGCAGGTGTTCTGTGCATCCTTCTCATATAGATTAGCTAGTCTGCAAGCTACTCTAACAACTCTAATTAAACTTGCTTACAGTTAAGGCAACTGGATTCATGTATATGACTTTAACTAGCCTGGTTATGTCTTAAGGTTATCTTTTCTTATTACATTATTTTATTCAATGACCATAGGCCTTTTCAATTGAATCTTTTTTTTTTAATGTTTATTACTTCAAGTTACATCTCCATCATAGTGTCCTCTTTCCACCCCTTCCGGTTCCACCCTCCCACCATCTCCTCCCTCTCCCACCCATCCCACTCCTCCGATGTGGAGTGTCCCTACATATAAGGGAAACTTGGAGAATGACGGTGAAAGAATAAGATTCTAAGTTGGACTAAAATAGTGCTCCAACATGTTACTAAAGGGTGTGGTGTTCCCTGCCTTTGAAAGAATGTTAGATCTTGGACATTTTATTAACACATCATGTCTTGGCTCAGTACCAGCTCAGAGAGATACATTTGAATGCCCTCAGGATTTTTTTATCTATTTTTATTATTTTTAATGATGTATATGTGAATATGAGTGCAGGTACCTGTAGAGGTTGGAGGTCAAGCATGGGATTCCTCCTGGAGCTGGAGTTACATGTAGGTGTGACCTGCCTGATGTGTGCTGAGAACTAAAGTCCTCTGCAAGAGCACTAAGTGCTCTTAACCACTAAGCCATCTCTTCAGCCCTCTGCTGTCAAGATTTAAAGTAAATAATAGATGATTTTGATTCCTCCACTCTAAAGTTTAGGGATAATGCAAAAAAATCAGGAGGCCTAAGTCTCACACAGAGGCTTCTGTTTTGGTACTGAGAATTAGGTTATTCTTATTGTAGCTACAGTGATTTCCCCTAACCAGATCCAACAGGGCCTCAAAGGAGTAAAGGCTCTCTTTGTCAATAGTTAATTACTTTCTGTTGCAAGTGTCTTGGCCCAAATGAGACAGGGTTCTCCATCCTGTTTTGCATACCTGACACTTCAGTGTGCTCAGCAGCTGCTGTTCCTTATCAGTGACTGACTCCCCCAGCTGTTTCTCTGCCGTTTGGCATTGCTGCAGCTGGCTGAGAAGGTACAACACCTAAAGAAAGACACAACACACTGGGTGATGGCAAAGGTGTAAGGGGGGAGGGGTGTTATCAAGTTCAAGCAGTGGTCCACGTAACTTTTTTGTGAGTTAAAGGTACAGAACATTTTTCCCTTTCCTGGCCCAAAGTCATAAGCCTAGGAAAGGGGTTTCTCAGTATGTTAACCATGGAATTTGAGCCGGAACTAAGAGCCATTTAGACAAGTCACTTCCGTTTCAGGTTACTTACTTGCAAAATGTGGAAAAGACCACATAGACTTTTGAAAGAAGCTTCATGTGCCACTACTGCTTGTTTATTTATTGTTCACAAAGTGAAAGGGTTTCAATGTAGTCCAGACTGATTTTGAACTTGAGATGATTCTTCTGCCTTAGACTCCCAGAGTGCTAAGGTTACAGGTATCAGATCAGCCACCATATCAGGCATATTCTACTACTTTAAAAAAATGAATAGCCAAAGGCAGAGGCAACCAGTACCTCAACATAACTTTTTGTCTTGCTAAAAGTTACCTTTTCTTGGTGTTGTTGCTCCATATTGACCAGCTTTGCTTTTAACTCTGTCTCTATCTCAACAAAATGATTTTTCTCCTCAAACCACATCTTCTGCATGTTAATATAGTTGGCCTTGCTCTCCTTCAGGATGCTTTCAAGCTTGCTCACCTGTATTTTGGAGGAGACCAGCTGAAAGGATAAAAGAAAGTCATTTTATTTGAAGAATGAACTATCTTCTCCCATTCACTGGGCAAGAAAAGATCAGCTTTCTTAAAATGGTTTCAGAAAAGTACTTCCAAGAAAGCTAACTTCATTCTCATTTTCTCCATGTCATATGGACTCTGGTAGTCAACTGAGATAATACTGTTGGCTTTAAAATACTTACTTTCGATGTGTATAGGTATTTTGCCTGTATTATATATATATCTGTACACGATGTACAGGTCTGGTGCCTGCAGAGGCCCAAAGAGAGGTGTCAGATCACCTAGAACTAGAGTTACAAATGGTTATGAGTTACCACATGGGTGCTAAGAATCGAACCTGGGTCCTCTGGGAAAGTAGCTATTGCTACTGAGCCATTTCTCCAGCCCCCTGACAAGACTGTGTTATTTCTGGCCCATAAGTCCATATTTACACAAAGACAGGTATCTTAGGGGTAGAAGCCACAACTGAGATCATTTACCTGTTGCTCTGTTTCAAGGCAAGAATAAACCTGACACAGATAGTATCTGTCAATTCCAAAATTCTGAAACCTTAAGTAAATCTTCAGTGTTAAAGAGGAACTAACTCACAGGACACAGCTTATTAGGCAATTCTGTCTCAGAATCTCAGAATCTCTGTTTCCATGCCAGAACTTGTAGACGTGATTGCTGCAATTGTAGATCTTTCTAGATCTACCTCTTGAGGCAAGATTGGTATCCTGTACTGGCCTAATTTTATTTTCACTACTTGCCTAGACAATGAACATCGTAAATATCAGTATTCATAAGACTAGTCAGGATTCTTTAGTAAAATAAATCTACTAGCCAAAGAGAAAAATGTATAAAGCACAGCAATGCACAAACTTGTGGATTCAGGAAACTATATGCTTGTCTTGCGTGATCAACTTTGATTCATCTTCCGACAGTGTATGATGAAATTATACATTTAAGATCAGTGAAGATGGCTGGGCATAGTGGTACATGCCTTTAATCTCAGCACTCTGAGGCAGAGGCAGATGTATTTCTGAGTTTGAGGCCAGTCTGGTCTTCAGAGTGAGTTCCAGGACAGCCAGGGCTACACAGAGAAACTTTGTCTCAAACAATCCCCACAAAAGATTGCTTTTCTATAAAATGAATCTGTATATGTCAAAAATTATTATGTTTTCTCCTTGAGATTATGTCTCAAACTTTTAAATATACATCTCATAGGTGTTTTAAAAGTAGTACAATACTTTATGCTTAACAGGTAACTTCTTATGGTCTTTTCCTAGTAATAATAGTCACATAAGTGTATACCTGCTATATGTCAGGCATGATGAATATCAATTTATGATATTTTTCTAAGTAACTGGCTTGTACTTACTTTTAACTAACTTTTACCCATTAAACTCTCCGACATTGGTATCATTGGGGTTTCTACCATGAAAAGTAGCTATAAGCACTAAGAAAGTGTCCCAATGTACTTTACACTTCAACTTCCCCAGCTAGGTCCCCCTAGCTATTGCTAAACAGAGTGATTTTACCTCTCCAATTAAATACTTTATGACACATTTGGCTTCCAGAATTGTGGCAATATTTTCCCAATGTTGCTTTGGCTTGTCTTCACTTTCAGCATCCAGAAGTTTTTGCTGTAGGTCCGCAATCTGAGCACTCCTTCAGGGAGAGAACAGTGAGATTTATTGTGATCAGCCTCAATAGCAAGGAGAAAGGGAGAAGCTCTGACTATAAAATTAAAAGAGCCAGGCAGTGGTGGTGCACACCTTTAATCCCAGCACTAAGGAGGCAGAGGCAGGCAGATCTCTGTGAGTTCCAGGCCAGCCTGTTCTACAGAGTGAGTCCAGGACAGCCAGAGCTGTTACACAGAGAAACCCTGTGCCGAAAAACCAAGAAGAAAAAAGAAATTTAAAATAATTTTATGTATTAAATGATCAGTTAAA
Source organism: Lophiomys imhausi (assembly GCA_907164525.1). NCBI lineage: Eukaryota > Metazoa > Chordata > Mammalia > Rodentia > Muridae > Lophiomys > Lophiomys imhausi. Next base: position 99,103 of record CAJQZJ010000003.1, read on the forward strand.
AAATAATAAGCCACCTGATTCGAATTTTACGAGGTACTTATAAACCTGTAACAAAAGGAACCCTAAGGAAATATCCAAATGGCTTTAATTTTATTAAATATTGGCTGAAATAAATGAAACATATATACTAAGACATAGAAAAGATCTTTCTACCTTTTCTTTCTCTGTGTATATGTAGGTGTGGGGGTGGGCATGGTGTATGAATTTTCTGTTAGTTCTTTGTCTCATTGTTTTCTTAATTTTTTAAAAGCAGGTGTGTGTATACTTCATTCTATTTGTTTATATTCTTTTTATTAATTAATTTATTTTATTATGTTTTGGTTTTTCAAGACAGAGTTTCTCCTTGTAGCCCTGTCCTGGAACTCTGCAGACCAGGCTGGCCTTGAATTTAGAGATCTGCTTGCCTCTGCCTCTTGAGTGCTGGGATTAAAGGTGTGGGTTACTACTGCCTGGATCAAATTTTTTTTAGTTTGTTATATATATATTTTAGTTTTTAACCGTTTGTCAGCTGGCAAATATTTTTTTCCTCTTCACTGGACTATAGAAAAGCTTTTTTGCTGTTTTTTATTTCATGAGGTCCCATTTGTCAATTGTCAATAGCAGGTGCTTCCAGAGTCCTACTCAGAATGTCCTTTCCTGTGCCTATAAGTTGAAGTGTGTTCACTACTTTCTTCTCTACTGAATTATGGTATCAGGCCTTTGAGGTATTTGGAGTTGTTTTATGGACAGCAAGAGAGAAGGATTTAGTTTCATTCTTCTACATGTAGCTAACAAGTTTGAATTATACCATTTGCTCAAGTAAAGAGGCTGTCTTTGCTGCAATGTGTATTGTTGGCCTCTTTGTCAGAAAGTTTCTTAAGATTCCCAACTTCATTTTACATTTGTAAGGTAAGAAAAATGGCACTTACCTCATACAACACCATAGTGACTAAATGACAGAATGGACCTAACTTGTATACCACACCATAACTTTGAATATACAGGTTCAAAACAATGTTACTTTCTTTGCTTTTTTTCCCCCATAAAAATCTTTTGAAAAGGAAGGAAACTCTTGAATGACTGGATGGATGGTGCTGATTTGGATTCCAGGCAAACATTTTATGCTTCAGATATAGCCCTATTACCTGAGCTCCAGTTCAGTCTCTAGGCTTTCAATCTGCTTTGCAATACAACCCCGTGCTTCTGAATCTTGAGCATGTATTTCATCATGTGAGAATGTTCGCCTCTGTAATGATAGTGGGCAAGAAGGTGGGATTTAAAAGGAAAGAGTCCCCCAAAGGAGTGAGGATTTGCTGGAAATTCTGTGTGGTTATTGATAGCATTTTCCCAAGACACTTACTCGGAGTTTAGGAGGATTCTCTCCAGAGTCTCGTTTTTCTTTGAGCTGTGCTACATCCTGAGCAAGGATCTTTCTATGTTCAAGAAGGTCATTCAGATGCCGTTTGGCTTCCTCAGTACTGACCATAACCTCAATTTCATTTCCAAGCCAATTCTACAAGAGAAATCAGTGAAGTGTTAGATGAGGACTCTATGGGCTACATCTAGTTGAATTTGATTTCATTTGGACCAGGGCCTATAAAAACAAGAAGGATATTTTTATTTGTGTCCATATCACTAAGACCATTACACCTCTTTAAAAACCTTTATCAACAAACAATATCCCCAAAGTCAAAAGAGGCCTTCTATAGCAAATTTTTCTCTAGCTATTCTATTTCTATTTACTGTTCCCATAATATTTGTTTTTTGCCATTCACTACTCATGACACATTTAAAGTATATGGTGGGTGAGGGGCTGGAGAGATAGCTCTGTAGTTAAAAGCACTTACTGCTCTTCCAGAGGACCCAAGTTTGGTTCCTAGTACTACCCATGTCAGGTGGCTTACCACTGCCTGTAAATCCAACTCCGGAGAATCCAATCCTCCCTCAAATATCTGCACTCATATGTATATATCCACATACACACACACACACACACACACACACACAATTAAATATAAATAAATTATAAATAAAGTAGGTGGATGGGATTTTAAAAAGAAAATATAATTAGCTAAATTGATTTTTAGAAACAGTAACGCTGAAGGCTGGATACAGCTTAGTGGTAGAGTTGGTGCTCACATTCACAATACTATAAATTTGATTCCCAGTACCAAAAAGAGAAAAGGAAAAAAAAACACAAAAGGGAGTTGGAAAGAGTTCTCAAAGGAATAAGATCTGTGCAAACCCAAACCATACAAAATCCTACAGGGTGGGAGGTGGGAAGTGGGTTTGAAATCCTCCCACTAACTGACGTGCTTTCGACAACTGTCAGGAGATGAAGAGTTAGTGTTCTTTAGAGGTGTGGCTCCTGGCAAGTAGCCCACACTCCAGTGGATTGCCACACAGCCAAGAGTATTTGGGCAGCATGAATTGGACTGGTGGGTTTAAAAATAAAAATGAGGACATGGAGTTGGTTGGGTAGGGAGGTGGATATGGATCTGATGGGAGTTGGGAAAGGAAAGGTGACTATGATCAAAATATATAAAATTCTCAAAGTATTAATAAAATATTATTAAGACAAAAACAACCACAAAATCCCAGTGGTCATTCCTGCGAACATTTAGGCTGATGATGAACACACACTACAATATTATAAAAAGAAAGCTGAAGTGGCTAAATCAGTATGATGTAAGTAGAATTCCTATGTAAGAATATTACCATGGAGGAACACTCTATTCCAGGGAGTGGGATGGAAGAGTTATGGGGTAGAGGGTGGGGGGGCTGGACTGGGAAGGGTGGAAAGAGGACACTATGATGGAGATGTAACCTGAAGCAATAAATAAATAAATTTATTTAAAAAAGACTACTACCATGGATAAAAAGGCTCATTTCATCAAGAAGAAAATAATGTTCAATACAAAGCACCCAAATCTGTGAAACAAAACTATCGTTAAGCCAACAAAGACAATAGAAACAACAATTTGCTGTTTATGAGAAATACTTTAGAAATAAATGCAATAAATTAAAATTAAAAGGGTCTAAAATTACCACACTGTCACTAATCAGAAGAGAGGTGGAGTGGTCATATTAATATTAGAGGTAGATTTTAAAGGCAGGCATGACGGTGCAGACCTATCATCATAGCACTCAGGAAGCTGAGGTAGAGGATCGTGAGAATGAGGTCAATCTGATACCCAAAAATCCTCTCAAAAAGAAAAACAAGGGCCTGGAAAGAGAGCTCAGCAGAAGACTCAGGGTCAGGTCCCAGCTCAGACCCAATTCTTTCTTTTGGCCTCCTCAAGTACCAGGCACACATGGGGTGCATATAGATGAATGCAGACAAACACTCATATCATAAAATAAAGACAAATATTAAAAAATGAAACCAATAAAAAAGAACAGGCTGATTTTAGAATAAAAATATTACCAAGAATAAAGAAGTTAATTTCATAAAAATGAATAAGACAATTCTGTTTTTTCTTTCCATTGAGACAAAGTCTTGCTATGTAACCCTGGCTGGTCTGGAACTTGCTATGTAGAACAGGTTGGACCCAAATTTAGTATGATTATCCTGTCTTTGTCTCCCAGTTGCTGTGATTACAGTCATTAGCCACCTTACTTGGTGAAGCCAATAAATTCTAAATGCTTACGCCGGTAATATCAGAACTCCCATTCAGCACATCTTCACAAGGCGTAACATTGTTCCATATTGTGCTATAAAGCAGAAGTGAGCATTACTTCTTGATCTGCAAAGCCACACAATTCTTGGTTTACTTGATTGTTTCTGTTGAGTGCTATATGTTTCCACATTCCATCATATCGACAAAATACCTACTGTGTCTCTTATACCTATATGATCATCTTGGTTTTTTATTTTCAGTATTGTATTTAATAAGATATTAAGTATTTAGCAGACTTTTTGTTGGATGACTTTGTCCAACTCTAGGTAATGTGTGTTAGCATACTTAAGGTAGATGAGGCTGAACTGTGATATTCAGCAGATGAAGTGTACTGAATGTATTTTCAACTTAAGAAAGGTGTTTGGGGATGAAGCCTCATTGTAAGCTGAGAAGCATCCATTATAAAATAATATAATAAAAAATGTCACTATGTTTGAAAGATATTAGCCTGTAGTATTCTTGGAATGGGTTTATCTGATTTTGGTATCAAGGTAATGCTGGCATTCTCATAAGCTGAGCAGCACAAGGAGTCCTTCTCATTCAGTTTTCTAAATCAGAAGTATCTAGAAATACTTCTAAATTTACATACAACTAATATGATCTCTTCCTTACAATTTGACAGAATTTAGGATGGGCATGGTGGAATACACCTTTAATACCAGCACTGGGGAGGCAGAGGTAGGCTGATCTCTGTGAGTTCAAGGCCAGTATACTTAGGGAGTTACAGGACAGCCAGAGGTGAGACTATTGAGAGAGAGAGAGAGAGAGAGAGAACTATAAAAAGCTATGTGGATCTGCAAAGCCACACAATTCTTTGTTTACTTGATTGTTTCTGTTGAGTTATTTATTCATTCATTCATCTATTCATAATTCATTTATGCACTCATACATTCATTCATTTAGTTGTCTGTTTAATTCAGACAGAGTCTCTTTATGTAGTCCTGGAGCTCTCTATGCAGACCAGGCCGGCCTTGAACTCAGAGATTTGCTTCCTCCCTATTGTTAGAATTAAAAGTGTGGGCCACCATGGCTGGTTTGTTTTATTTTATTTTTTTGTTATCAAGAATTTCATACACAGCTGGGCAGTAGTGGTTCCTATCTTTAACTCGGGAAGCAGAGGCAGGTTGATTTCTGTGAGTTCAAGGCCGGCAATGTCTACATAGTGAGTAGACCTTGCAGTGAGTCCAGAGCAGCCAGGGCTGTTACACAGAGAAACCCTGTCTCAAACCCTGCCCTCCTCCATTTTTTCAAATATGACTAACTTAAGTCTACCCTCTACTTCCTCCCCATTTCCCATCACTAGGAAGGAAATTAACTAAATTCAACTTCAAAAACAGATCTCAGGAGCTGGGGAGGTGACTCAGTGGATAAATCACTTGCTGCAGAAATATGAAAACTAGAGTTTTGTTCCTCAGTATCTATGTAAAAAGCAAGGGATAGGGGCATGTTGGCACTTGGGAGCCAGAGGCAGGGAACCCACGGCAAACTGGCTAGCTAGAGTACTTCAATTGGTAAGGTCTGGATGATGGGGTGATGGTAAGCATTCTAAATGTTAATTAACTGGTCCTGCTTGCTGTCTGTTACCCCGCTTGTCTCTGATTGGTTAAATAAATGCCAAGGCCTGAGATTGGGCAAAGACAGCGATAGTTGGGACTAAGGTGCGGGCTTCTGAAGCAGAGAGGTTGATGGGAAGAAGTCTCCAAGACAAGCAGCTGGAGCAAGAAGGACACATGCCATGGGTCAGAGAAAAGAAAATCATTCCACATGGCCTAGAACATCAGCATAATGTGGAGAATAGCAGTCCAAAGAGATGGATGTATATTTGGGGTCATATTTGGGGAAAACAGAATTAACAGCTAGCTTAGATGGGCTAAGATTGCACAATTCAGGCCAAGGCTTGTTAAAATCCATGTGGTGTCTGTGTGCTCATTTATAATGGCAGGTTAAGGATTAACACTGCCGAATAAATTAAATATAATGTAAATACTAATAAAAATTTAAATAATACTTTTCACATCTAGATTCAGTGAGAAATCAGTGGTGAAGAATAATTGAGGAAGACACCCAGTGAACCTCTGGCCTTTATACACCCCTCACACTTGTGCAAATATGAACATACCAAACAAAACGATTTCAGGTTGTTCAGGTCAAAACATGTTTCTTCTTCAGTAAATGGCAGTAGTTGGTGTTTCAGGGAAACTGTCCATTTCAGTTAAACTCTCAAAATTTATTGTCAAAAAGGCCTTTTACTACATTCCCGTATTAACCTTCATTATAATATATTTATATAGTGATATATATTATATACAGTGATATAATTTATGAAATTTCTGTTTTGTTTTCTGCTTTTTTTGATCAGGAAAGCCAGAGGCTTATGAAAGAACCAACTCTTTCTCATGGATAGTTAACATGGAAAAGTGGATATTTATGTATATTTTACCATACAAATTTTTTAAACAAAATGCTTTTTGAAATAGGGTGCTATGTAGTCCAGGCTTACCTTCATTTCATGATCCTCCTAGCTAAGTCACCAAAGTTCTAGGAGCATAGGCATGAACTATCAAAATTAGTAAGAGTTTTTAAAAGGCTCATTAATGAAATTCTATTCTGGTCTTTACCTTACTTTGTATTTAATTTCACTTTCTTAGTCTCTTCAAGAAGGAAGTTGACATCAACGACTTGCATTCTTTCTTTCCTAATACAGGTGTGTAAGGCTAGAAACTGTCCTTCAATAATAATGTATTTTCATTCAATTCAAAATACATTCTAATATTTGGGTTAATTTACTCTTTAACAGTGGGTTATTTAGAAGTGTATCATTTAGTTTCTAAGTATCTGGGGAGTTTTTCAAATATAGCTCTTTTTTTTTTTTAAAAGAAAGGATTGCATATAGCTCAGGCTGACCTCAAACTGCACTGAGGCTGGTTTGAACGTTAATCCTCCTTCTACCACCCACAGTGTTGATAAGACAGGAATGTGCTATCATGCCCTATTTTTCAAATATCTCTTTGTTATTCATTTCCACTTTAATTCTATCATGATCGAAAATCATACTACATATGACTTACACTGTCTTAAGCCATTCAGAGCACACTGAAACTTATTTTATGGCTTACAATCTTAGTAGTTTTCTCTATGAATTTAATGTAACCCATTTCCTAGGTATGTGCTAAAGTGAAATGACTGTGCTCATGTAGAAATCTACATGTGGCCTTTTAAATAGTAGCTTAATTCACAGAATGGCTGACATTATGTGTTGACTTGGCTGGATTAAGGGGTACCTAAAGAACAGGTAAAGTCATATTTTCTGGGTTAATCTGTCAGGGTGTTTTCAAGGGAGACTAGCAGGTGAGTAGGTGGACTGGGCTGGGAAGATTTATCATCAATGTGGATGGCTACCAGCCCGCATAGGCTGGAGTCTCAGAACAAAATTGAGAGAGGGAAGACAATTCTTGTCTTTCCTGGAGCTGGGGCATGAGAGCTTCAAGCACTTTGGCCTTTGGACTCCAGGATTTATAACAACACCCCCAGATTCTCAAGCCTTTGACCTGTGACTGAGAGTTACACAATCAGTTTCCTGGTTTTGGAGCTATCAAACTTAGATTGAACTGTGGTACTCGTATCCTGGATCTCCAGCCTGCAGATGAACCACTATGGGAATTTTTAGCCTCCATAACTATGTGAGCCATTTTTCTTCATAAGTCTCTCATGTATATTGATTCTGTCTCTCTGGAAAAAGCAATATAATTCAAAATTGTTACTTGGGAGTAATTCATGTCTGTACTCCCAGCATTCTGGAGGCTGAAGTAGGACGAACATTGAAACTTATAGACTAGCCAGTATGGGTACAGAACCAGTCCAGGCCATCCCTTGTCTCAAAAAAAAAATGCCAAAAGCATTTAACAACTGACTAGATAAACAAACCATAGTAATTCCATACTCCGTACACTGAAATATGACTCAGTGAAATAAATATACAAAAAGTGCAAACTATTGATACCAATAGCACAGAAGATATTCAAATGCATCACATTAAAAGAAGCTATATTTTATGTTTGTAATTATAAGACTAAGATGAAGGAGAGAAAAGCATAATACAGATCAGTGTATGGGAGGTGCTCATCAGTAGAGTGCCAGCATGCACAAAGCCTTTGGTTTAATATTTAGTACTTACTGAACTATCCAATAAAAATACACAACCTTTACTTCATGTGAGTTATGCCTTAATAAAATAAACTGGGTAAAAAAAAGAAAAAAAAGCCGGGCGTGGTAGCGCACGCCTTTAATCCCAGCACTCGGGAGGCAGAGGCAGGCAGATCTCTGTGAGTTCGAGGCCAGCCTGGTCTACAGAGCTGGCCTACAAGGTAAGTCCAGGTAAGTCAAGGTAAGTCCAGGACAGCCAGGACTACACAGAGAAACCCTGTCTCACAAAAAAACAAACAAACAAACAAAAAAAAAACGAGCCAGATGTGGTGGTGCATGACTTTAATCCCAGCACTCGGAAGCAGAGGTAGGTGGATCTCTGTGAGTTCAAGTCCAGCCTGGTCTACAAAGGAAGCCTAGGACAGTGAAGGCTTGGTACGTAGAAAAACCCTGTCTTGAAAAACCAAAACCAAACAAACAAACAAAAAAACAAAATAAATTGATTTTATTTTCCCACAAATTTTTTTCTTTATTATTAAAATAATGTTATTGTTTGCTTTTTTTCCTACTAGGATGGCAAATTACGTTGGTTTTTTTTTTCTTTTTTTGGTTTTTCGAGACAGGGTTTCTCTGTGTATCCTTGGCTGTCCTGGACTTACCTTGTAGGCCAGGCTGTCTTTGAACTTACAGAGATCCGCCTGCCTCTGCCTCCCAAGTGCTGGGATTAAAGGTGTGGGCCACTACACCCGTTTTCTTTGTTTGTTTTTGTTTTTTTTTTTGAGACAGGGGTTTACTGTGTAAGAGCTGTGGCTGTCCTGGACTCACTTTGTAGACCAAGCTGGCCTTGAACGCATAGAGATCTGCCTGCCTCTGTCTCCCAAGTGCTGGGATTAAAGGTGTGTGCCATCACACCAGGCATAAAATCAAATTTTAATAAAAAATTATTATTATTATGTATATGGGTGTTTTGCCTGAATGTATGGCTGTATACCAAATGTGTTCCTGGTACTGGCTGGGCAAAAACAGGATGTCTGACACACTGGGACTGGAGTTATAGATGTTAAGGTGGGGGGCTGGGAACTGAACCTGGGTACCCTTAAAGAGCATCCAGTTCTTTTAACCACTGAGCCACTTCTCCAGTCCTCTCAACTTGTGATAAAACCTTTAATAATCTTATATCTTAGCTATAAATTCTATGCAATCCAATCAAAGTCATAGTAGACTTGCCAGAAATTTATAAACCAATTCAAAACTTCAAAGAGAAATGCAGACAAAAAAGGATAAAGGACTTATGAGGCCTTATACCATCTGATGTTTTGGAAATCAAGGGACAGTATTGAAGACATTTTGGTAGTGGCATAAAAGTACATATATAGATCAATGAAATAGAATATACAAATAGATATGTAGACAGACATATTATTCTGAGAGGTATCATGCCAAAATGAAACATATGCCTACATGTAATGATTAAAAAATACACATTTCAAAAAGAAAATTTAGGAAGAAGTCTTAGTGATCCTGAGTTTACTAAAGAACTCAAGTAAAACACAAAAATTATGAATCATAAAAGAAAATCATCAATACATTGATATCAATTAAAAGCCTATGTTGGGTATGGTGCTACATGCCTGTAATCCTGGAACTTGAGGGTGAAAGATATAGATGCTCTAAGGAGAAACCAGAGTATAACCCTAGCATTTGGGAGGTGGAGGCAGAAGGATCAAGAGTTCATTTGCAGCTACACGGTGAATTTGAGGTTAGTCAGGAATACACAAGACTTTCTCAACAAAGGAAAGTATGTAACTAGCTTTGGTATTTCAAAAGGTCCTATTTAAAAATGAAAAAAAAGGTCACAGTCTAAGAGAAAATTAACTTTAAAACACAGAAGTCATCTCTTGGATATCTATCCAAATTATAGAAAGAATTAAAAGTCTATAAAAAGAAAAAATAGAATCCAGTGAAAAAGTGGGGAAAATATTTGGATACTTCACACAATAACACACACGCACACATGCGCGCAGTGTGGGTGTGGTGGCACACACCTTTAATTTGAGCTCTCAGGAGGCAGAGGAAGCTACATATCTGTGAGTTTAAGGCCAGACTGACCTTAAAAAAAGAACAGGCAAAGAAACAAACAAAAAAAAGCAAGTAAGCACTTGAAAAGATGCTCAGCATCATTAGTTATTAGGAAATGAAAATTAAAACAAGGTGCCATCATTTACCCACTAGAATACCTAAAATTTAAAGGACTTACCATACTATAACTATTGTGAACATGCAGCAACAATAACTTTCACTCATTGCTAGCAGTAGTGTAAAATGTTACAAATACTTTGAAAAAACAGTTTAGTAATTGTTTAATAGGTAAAACACACACTTAGCTGATGAGAAAGCCATTGTAATCTAGGCTGTCTACCCAAAATAAATAAGACATATCTGGCTCCCACCAAAAAAAACAAAAATAGGTGAGTGTTCAGCACAATATCTGTAATAGCGAAAACTGGAAATAACTCAAATGTCCACTAATAGGTGATGAGAGAAGTTATGGCATTACAATACAACAAATGGGATGCCATTCAGCAATAAACACAATTTCTGTGTATAATCATATAGACAAATGTGAAAATAATTATGCTGAATTAAGAGAAGCCAAAAATTCCATTCTATTAAAATTATAAAAAAATCAAAACTAATCTATAGTGACAGAAAATGTTTCTCTCTTTCTGGTTGTTCAAGCCAGGGTTTCTCTGGGTAGCCTGGCTGTCCTGGACCTTACTCTATAGACCAGGCTGACCTCAAACTCAGAGATTCACATGTCCCTGCTTTCTGAGTTCAGTGATTAAAGGTGTGTGTGACTACCACCTGGTTATATTTGGGTTTTTAAAATTTAAGTTAAAAAATTATTTTTACTTAATGTGTATGAGTGTTGTGCCTACATTAATGTGTATGAACTACTGGATTTAAACTCTCCATGGTGCTCAGACCTGCCTTGAACTCAAGATTTTTGTGCTCAGCTTAACAAATGTTGTGAGGTCACAGTTATGCTACCATACCAGAAAGCGTATTTGGGGATTCTATGTGTACTGGTTACTTTTCTCATTGCTTTGACCAAACTCCTGAAAAAAGCAACTTGAGGAATGTTCACTGTTTTTCACAGTGTGAAGGCAGGAAAGGCATGGGGCAGGAGTATGAGGTGGGCACTCACACTGTGCTGAATGTCAGAAAGGAGAAAGGTTCACACAGTCATCTTTCTCCTTTTTGTTCAGTCTAGGGCCCCAGTCCATGGTATGGTGTGATCCAACATTTCATCAAACTGTATACTTTAAATACGTGCCATTCACTGTATGTCAATTATACCAGAATAAAATAGAAACTGAGCTAGGATAGGTAGTGATAGAAAGAAGTCTGTACTCTTGTTCTTTAACAAAGATATCGCTTTTGAAAACTAAAGATTTCAGGCAGGCTTCAATCAGAAGACCTTTGAATCAGAAGACCATTATCCCCATGCCCAGCATATGTAAGAAAATGGCAGTTTAAACATTTCACACCTTCACGTGCGCTGCAGTGCCTTCCATCCCACGGCTCTGAGTCTCTTTCCCTTTATCCAAAACTTCCTTTTGTTTTTGCAGAGCATCCTTAAGACGTCTGTTAGCAGCTGCCGCCTAGATACAAATGGTTATATGGAAGAACTTTTAATTTGCAGCATCTCAGCAAACAAATTCTAGGTTTCAATTCCTATAGGAACCAGGTTTTTGAGTCTCCATGTACATAACTGATGAGTAGCTCCTACTTAAGAATTTGCAAGAAGGATATATTTCAAGGAGATCCCATAGGCTGAAAATGTCTGCGAAGGTAGTCTATTTTGGTTTTTGTTTTAAAGAAAAAATAAACAAATTAGAAAAAAATTACATTTCAATGGTACAATTTTCAACCCAGGCTATACTAGATAAAAAGAGATCAAGATTTAGGATGTATTCAGTTTGCATTGTGGTACATGCTCATAACCCCAACATTTAGGAGGTAAAATCAGGATGAATAGGAGTTCAAGAGCAGCGTTGGGTATGTAGTGAATTCAATGACAACCTGGACTATGTTAAGTTCTGGTCTCATAAAAAAAAAATACAAAACCAAAAAACCCAAACTCCCAAACAAAACCAAGAGATTTATGAATTGTTAGCCAATATTAACACTACCTGTTTCTTAAGACATTTTGTCAGCATGTTTATGTATGAAGATGACAATACATTTGGCACAGCAGACTGGCTTTTCTTACCTACCTCCTCAGTTTTACGTCTGAGCACATTAGACTGTTTCTGGAAATTTCTTTCAAGTTTGAGCAGCTTGTATTGCCTCTTACGATCCTGATAATAAAAAAAAGTCAGATCTTAACTGATGTTCAGCTAACTAAAAAAAATCAGTAGCCCATATTTACACAAAAGATAAACGTGCTGAGAAAGAAATAAAGGAATCAACACCCTTCACAATAGCCACAAATAATATAAAATACCTGGAGGTAACTCTAACCAAGCAAGTGAAAGACCTGTATGATAACAACTTCAGGTCCCTGAAGAAAGAAATTGAAGAAGATACCAGAAGATGGAAAGATCTCCCTTGTTCATGGATAGGTAGGATCAACATAATAAAAATGGCAATCATACCAAAAGCAATATACAGATTCAATGCAATTCCTATCCAAATACTAGCTCAATTTTTTACAGATCTGGAAAAAACAATTCTCAACTTCATATGGAATAACAAAAGACCCAGAATAGCTAAATCATTCATGTACAATAACAGAACATCTGGAGGTATCACCATCCCGGATTTCAAGCTGTACTACAGGGCAATAGTAATAAAAACAGCATGGTACTGGTATAGAAACAGACCATTTGACCAATGGAATCGAATTGAAGACCCAGAAATTAACCCACACACCTACGGTCACTTAATTTTTTATAAAGAAGCCAAAAACATACAATTGAAAAAGGAAAGCATCTTCAATAAATGGTGCTGGTCTAACTGGATGTCAACATGTAGAAGAATGCAAATAGATCCATACTTACCACCCTGTACAAAACTTAAGTCTAAGTGGATCAAGGACCTCAACATAAATCCAGACACACTAACATTAATAGAAGAGAAAGTGGGGAAAAGCCTTGAACTCATTGGCACGGGTAGCAACTTCCTGAATAGAACACCAATAGCACAGGCACTTAAACAAACAATCAATAAATGGGACCTTATAAAATTGAAGTTTCTGTAAGGCAAAGGACACTGTCCTTAGAACAAAACGGCAGCCTACAGACGGGGAAAGGATCTTCGCCAACCCAACATCTGACAGAGGGCTAATATCCAAAATATATAAAGAACTGAAGAAATTAAACACCAAAAAATCAAATAACCCCATCAATAAATGGGGTACAGAGCTAAACTGAGAATTCACAGAAGAGGAACCTCTAAAGGCTGAGAGGCATTTGAGAAAGTGTTCAACATCTTTTGTCATCAGGGAAATGCAACTTAAAACAACTCTGAGATTCCATCTCACACCTGTCAGAATGGCTAAGATCAAAAACTCAAATGATAGCACATGCTGGCGAGGATATGGAGAAAGGGGAACACTCCCCCATTGCTGGTGGGACTGCAAACTTGTGCAACCACTTTGGAAATCAATCTGGAGATATCTTAGAAAGTTGGGAATAAATCTACCTCAAGAACCAGCCATACCCCTCTTGGGCATATATCCAAAAGATTCGAAACAAAACCACAAGGACATTGCCACAACAATGTTCATAGCAGCTTTATTTGTAATAGCCAGAAATTGGAAACAACCCAGATGTCCTTCAACTGAAGAATGGATAAAAAAACTATGGTACATTTACACAATGGAATACTACACAGCTATCAGAAATGAGGAAATCATCAATTAGAAACCAAATGGATGGAACTAGAAAAGCTCATCCTAAGTGAGCTGACGCAGTCCCAGAAAGACAAACATGGTATGCATTCCCTTATAAATGAATATTAACCATACATTACAGGATAACTATCCTACAACACACACACCCAAATAGATAGGAACCTAGCATATCGATCCTAGGAAAAATTCTATCCACCAGTGAGTCATGGAATCTGCTGCAGGTTAGTGGAACACCACACCCTAGATGGTGTGCCTTATCAAGCTCCAGTACAAGTGGAAGCTCTGGGTCCTCACATGACGCAAGATCTGAGGGAGTATGATATGTGAGGGCCTACCTCATCTGAGGAGAAGGAGAGTACCAAGTAGAGGAACAAGGAGGGAGGGAGGGAGGGAGGGAAGGAGGGAGGAAAGGAGGGGCCAGGAGGGGAGGAGGGAGGAAACTATGTTCTAGAAGTAAATAATATTTTTTAAAGGAAAGAGTTAATAAGCTTAAAAAATATAATAAAAATACAATATAAAAATTTCAAACTATAACTTATCAAAGGTATACTTGCCTTACTGGCATGAAAGGAAAATGGCCTTAATTTCAGATTAGAATGTTAGACTGCAGGTGGCCACATAGATTACACAAACTTGATAGCAGCTTAAAAGTTCTTTTTTTTTTTTTTTTTTTTGTAGAGGTATAGGATATTTCCATGGTTTGGCATTAAAAAGCAGGGAACAGGTTTAAAACACTGTAAATAAATTAAAGGTTACAGCTGTTCAACCTGGTTCTACAAATCTCCAAGAGTTGAAAAAACTTAGAGCTAAGGTAAAATACATGAAAGGCGTGGTGTTAGCCCATGTCTTTACCTCCAGCAGAGACAGGAGGATCACTATAGAATTAGTTGTCTTATAAATTCTAGAGTTACAAGGAACAGGGCAGTGGTGGTGCACACCCTTAATCCCATCATTCGAGAAGAATACACCCTTAATCCCAACACACTAGAGACAGAAGCAAGCAGATCTCAGAGCTCAAGGTCAGCCTGATACAAAACAAGCTCTAAATAGACAAAAAGTTCGATCCAGGGGTGGTGGAGCACATCTTTAATCCCATCAGTTGGGAACCACATGTCTTTGATCCCAATACTTAGAATGCAGAGACAGGCACATAGGATTTGGAAGGATTTAAATTTAAAAGCTACTTACAAAAGGCAGGCTGCAATTCAAACAAATTGTCCTTTGAGATCTCAAAATATATACACTAAAGGTTTGTTTAGCTCCAAAATATCAAAACAATTTCTTCTTTAATCCGGATTGAAAGGTAATACTTTATATATTGTCAAAAAAAAAAAAAATTTGCCCCAGCAAAAAAAAAACCAGACCCCCCCCCCCCCCAAAAAAAAGGAAATTGTCCCAGAGTTAGGATTAGGGCAGGGCTCTGTTCTTATCTTTCCAGGAGACTTAAAGCATCCATTCAAGGAATCCAGGGACAACTGGACAACAGAAACCTCAGCAGAAAACAGATCAGACACCAAAGAAGACGAGTGGCCCAGATGATCCAGCCTTGCAGACTTCCCCAATAACTGTTTCCTCAAAAGTCTACAACAACAACAACTCAAAACCACTATGATCGTTCAGCTCCACAGACTGCTCCAGCCAGATCTTCAGTAAAGGCCTGAAGATCAGCTTCTGTCTATGAACTTCTTAGGACATCTAAATAGCTGAGCACAAAAGGACTGAACATCAAATGATTCTATTAACATTTTTAACCATTTTTCCATTCTTATTTGGGCCCCAAACAGGTTTACTACGTCCCAAATCAGCAGGAAGTCATTTTACGAGAACAATGTCCCATCTCCAGAAGGTGGGGAGGGTGTCCGTCCGACCCCCCCCCCCCGTTGGTTATTTGATGGATAACAGAAAATTTTGTTATTTAGGGGAAGAGACTACAAGCTGTTAAATGGTCTTGTTAAATGGGTTTTGGAGGTTAGACCCAGGGACTTCTCTCTTTTTCTTTTCTGTATCCTTCTTTCTCTCCTATGTAGGAGTGAACAGACTTGAGAAAAAATGGGACATAGACATAGTATAGGAAAGATCAAGAAAAGGACAGATTATTGAATATGGTCTTATACTTTTGTATATTGATACAAAATTAATATTATATTTGGCTAAATTGGTATTGATCATTGTATATAAATACAAAATTAAGATTGTATTGGTCTACATCGGTATTGATCTTTGTATATTGATACAAAATTAAGATTATATTTGGCCACAGTGGTATTGACCCTTGTATATTGATGCAAAATTAAGATTGTATTGGGCTACACAGGTATCGATCTTTGTATATTGATACAAAATTAATGGTAATGATTCTTAAAGGTATTGTACCTAGTAATGCTTAAAAATGAAATGTAAAGTTTTGGCCTCTGGTTACCAACTGTCATAAACTGTTTAGGATAATTAAGAAATGGAAATTAATAGCTATGCAAGCGTGTCATTTTGCTAGTTAGTATGACAATTTATCACAGTTATTTTCTTTCTTTTTTTTTTTTTTGGTTTTTCAAGACAAGGTTTCTCTGTGTAGCCATGGCTGTCCTGGACTCACTTTGTAGACCAGGCTGGCCTCGAACTCACAAAGATCCGCCTGCCTCTGCCTCCCAAGTGCTGGGATTAAAGGCGTGCGCCACCACCGCCCGGCTCACAGTTATTTTCTAAGCTACTCAGAAATCAAATTGCTAAGAGACAAGCAACATTTGCTTACCTAATATAAGAGATAGATAGGGCATCTTCAAAAACCTCAAGAGATCTGCAGAATATGGCATTCAAAGATGTTTTCTTAAGATTTTTTGATATCGAGACATGTCAACTCCCGACAGCACCCCCTATTATACTCCAAGTAGCAGATGAGCATCAAAGAATCTCCAGTGGGAGATGGTTGAATTGGTGGTAAGCCTTTCTCTTGGCAAGAAAAACCCCTTGTGTCAACTGTAGATAGACTGCTGTCCAAAAAGGACAAAACTTGGAAGCAGGTAAGTCGACAGCCTAGCTCTGCTAAGACAGGGTAGGTAAGTCCTTCATAATTCCTGCTCTACACTCAATGTCTGTCAGAGAAACGGGGCCAAATGACTGAAGATCGATGCTGTAATGTATGGAGAGAAAATGGGAACTGTCCAGGCAGCCACAGGTATGTCATTTCTTAGTTTGGGAAGCTGCAGGCCCTGAACTTCCTATATAATCAGATATATTTATCCCTCTCAGGTCTCTGAGGTAGTTGAAGAATAGATAGCTAGAGTCTCATAGCTAAATTTTGAGTTGTTTAGGAATCAAGAGGGTGTTCTGGCTCTAAGAAGATATTTTTTTTTTAGATTTATTTTATTTATTTTATGCACATGTGTGCTCTATCTGCATGTACACCTGCATTCCAGAAGAGGGCACCAGATCACATTGTGGATGGTTGTGAGCCACCATGTGGTTGCTGGGAATTGAACTCAGGACCTTTGGAAGAGCACTAGGCAGTGCTCTTAACCGCTGAGCCATCTCTCCAGCCCTAAGAAGACATTTTTAAAATTATGAGGCAAGCTAGTATGAAAGCTGAGTTAGATTTAGAACTTTAAACTCATGGAGATGGTTAGATAGTAGAATGTTAAAGTCAGGTGCCAAATACATATGGACTGGACATTGGGAATGTATGCTAAGCCATATATCTCTCATAATTGTGGCCTATTTATTTCTGTTGTTTTGTATTGTATTTATAGTTATAAGGGAAAGAACCATTTGTTGGACTGAAAGGAAGAGCTGTTGGGGGAAAAAGAAATACCTTAAACTAAAAAAAAAAGGGTAGAGGATGGGGGTTGA
>CAJQZJ010000003.1:117064-152222 GCA_907164525.1 Lophiomys imhausi
AAATCATTCATGTACAATAACAGAACATCTGGAGGTATCACCATCCCAGATTTCAAGCTGTACTACAGGGCAATAGTAATAAAAACAGCATGGTACTGGTATAGAAACAGACCATTTGACCAATGGAATCAAATTGAAGACCCAGAAATTAACCCACACACCTACGGTCACTTAATTTTTGATAAAGAAGCCAAAAATATACAATTGAAAAAGGAAAGCATCCTCAATAAATGGTGCTGGTCTAACTGGATGTCAACATGTAGAAGAATGCAAATAGATCCATACTTATCACCCTGTACAAAACTTAAGTCTAAGTGGATCAAGGACCTCAACATAAATCCAGACACACTAACATTAATAGAAGAGAAAGTGGGGAAAAGCCTTGAACTCATTGGCACGGGTAGCAACTTCCTGAATAGAACACCAATAGCACAGGCACTTAAACAAACAATCAATAAATGGGACCTCATAAAATTGAAGTTTCTGTAAGGCAAAGGACACTGTCCTTAGAACAAAACGGCAACCTACAGATGGGGAAAGGATCTTCACCAACCCAACATCTGACAGAGGGCTAATATCCAAAATATATAAAGAACTGAAGAAATTAAACACCAAAAAAATCAAATAACCCCATCAATAAATGGGGTACAGAGCTAAACTGAGAATTCACAGAAGAGGAATCTCTAAAGGCTGAGAGGCATTTGAGGAAGTGTTCAACATCTTTTGTCATCAGGGAAATGCAACTTAAAACAACTCTGAGATTCCATCTCACACCTGTCAGGATGGCTAAGATCAAAAACTCAAATGATAGCACATGCTGGCGAGGATATGGAGAAAGAGGAACACTTCCCCATTGCTGGTGGGACTGCAAACTTGTGCAACCACTTTGGAAATCAATCTGGAGATATCTTAGAAAATAGGGAATAAATCTACCTCAAGAACCAGCCATACCCCTCTTGGGCATATATCCAAAAGATTCGAAACAAAACCACAAGGACATTGCCACAACAATGTTCATAGCAACTTTATTTGTAATAGCCAGAAATTGGAAAAAACCCAGATGTCCTTCAACTGAAGAATGGATAAAAAAACTATGGTACATTTACACAATGGAATACTACACAGCTATCAGAAATGAGAAAATCATGCAATTAGAAACCAAATGGATGGAACTAGAAAAGCTCATCCTAAGTGAGCTGATGCAGTCCCAGAAAGACAAACATGGTATGTATTCCCTTATAAATGAATATTAACCATACATTACAGGATAACTATCCTACAACACACACACCCAAATAGATAGGAACCTAGTATATCTATCCTAGGAAAAATTCTATCCACCAGTGAGTCATGGAATCTGCTGCAGGTTAGTGGAACACCACACCCTAGATGGTGTGCCTTATCAAGCTCCAGTACAAGTGGAAGCTCTGGGTCCTCACATGACGCAAGATCTGAGGGAGTATGATATGTGAGGGCCTACCTCATCTGAGGAGAAGGAGAGTACCAAGTAGAGGAACAAGGAGGGAGCGAGGGAGGGAGGGAGGGAGGGAAGGAGGGAGGAAAGGAGGGGCCAGGAGGGGAGGAGGGAGGAAACTATGTTCTAGAAGTAAATAATATTTTTTAAAGGAAAGAGTTAATAAGCTTAAAAAATATAATAAAAATACAATATAAAAATTTCAAACTATAACTTATCAAAGGTATACTTTCCTTACTGGCATGAAAGGAAAATGGCCTTAATTTCAGATTAGAATGTTAGACTGCAGGTGGCCACATAGATTACACAAACTTGATAGCAGCTTAAAAGTTCTTTTTTTTTTTTGTAGAGGTATAGGATATTTCCATGGTTTGGCATTAAAAAGCAGGTAACAGGTTTAAAACACTGTAAATAAATTAAAGGTTACAGCTGTTCAACCTGGTTCTACAAACCTCCAAGAGTTGAAAAAACTTAGAGCTAAGGTAAAATACATGAAAGGCGTGGTGTTAGCCCATGCCTTTACCTCCAGCAGAGACAGGAGGATCACTATAGAATTAGTTGTCTTATAAATTCTAGAGTTACAAGGAACAGGGCAGTGGAGGTGCCAATACTTAGAATGCAGAGACAGGCACATAGGATTTGGAAGGATTTAAATTTAAAAGCTACTTACAAAAGGCAGGCTGCAATTCAAACAAATTGTCCTTTGAGATCTCAAAATATATACACTAAACGTTTGTTTAGCTCCAAAATATCAAAACAATTTCTTCTTTAATCCGGATTGAAAGGTAATACTTTATATATTGTCAAAAAAACAAATTTGCTCCAGGAAAAATATTACCTGACCCCCACCCAAAAAAAAGGTAATTGTCCCAGAGTTAGGATTAGGGCAGGGCTCTGTTCTTATCTTTCCAGGAGACTTAAAGCATCCATTCAAGGAATCCAGGGACAAATGGACAACAGAAACCTCAGCAGAAAATAGATAAGACACCAAAGATGACGAGTGGCCCAGAAGATCCAGCCTTGCAGATTTCCCCAATAACTGTTTCCTCAAAATTCTACAACTACAACTCAAAACCACTATGATCGTTCAGCTCCACAGACTGCTCCAGCCAGATCTTCAGTAAAGGCCTGAAGATCAGCTTCTGTCTATGAACTTCTTAGGACATCTAAATAGCTGAGCACAAAAGGACTGAACATCAAATGATTCTATTAACATTTTTAACCATTTTTCCATTCTTATTTGGGCCCCAAACAGGTTTACTACAACCCAAATCAGCAGGAAGTCATTTTACAAGAACAACGTCCCATCTCCAGAAGGTGGGGAGGGTGTCCGTCCCCGCCACCCCATTGGCTATTTGATGGATAACAGAAAATTTTGTTATTTAGCGGAAGAGACTACAAGCTGTTAAATGGTCTTGTTAAATGGGTTTTGGAGGTTAGACCCAGGGACTTCTCTCTTTTTCTTTTCTGTATCCTTCTTTCTCTCCTATGTAGGAATGAACAGACTTGAGAAAAAATGGGACATAGACATAGTATAGGAAAGATCAAGAAAAAAAGGACAGATTATTGAATATGGCCTTATACTTTTGTATATTGATACAAAATTACTATTATATTTGGCTAAATTGGTATTGATCATTGTATACAAATACAAAAATAAGATTGTATTTGTCTATATCGATATTGATCTTTGTATATATATACAAAATTAAGATTATATTTGGCCACAATGGTATTGACCCTTGTATATTGATGCAAAATTAAGACTGTATTGGGCTACACAGGTATCGATCTTTGTATATTGATACAAAAATAAGACTACATTTGGCCACATTGGTATTGATCTTTATATATTGATACAAAATTAATGGTAATGATTCTTAAAGGTATTGTACCTAGTAATGCTTAAAAATGAAAGGTAAAGTTTTGGCCTCTGGTTACCAACTGTCATAAACTGTTTAGGATAATTAAGAAATGGAAACTAATAGCTATGCAAGCGTGTCATTTTGCTAGTTAGTATGACAATCTATCACAGTTATTTTCTAAGCTACTCAGAAATCAAATTGCTAAGAGACAAGCAACATTTGCTTACCTAATGTAAGAGATAGATAGGGCATCTTCAAAAACCTCAAGAGATCTGCAGAATATGGCATTCAAAGATGTTTTCTTAACTTAAGATTTTTTGATATCGAGACATGTCAACTCCCGACAGCACCCCCTATTCTACTCCAAGTAGCAGATGAGCATCAAAGAATCTCCAGTGGGAGATGGTTGAATTGGTGGTAAGCCTTTCTCTTGGCAAGAAAAAACCCTTGCATCAACTGTAGACAGACTGCTGTCCAAAAAGGACAAAACTTGGAAGCAGGTAAGTCGACAGCCTAGCTCTGCTAAGACAGGGTAGGTAAGTCCTTCATAATTCCTGCTCTACACTCAATGTCTGTCAGAGAAACGGGGCCAAATGACTGAAGATCGATGCTGTAATGTATGGAGAGAAAATGGGAACTGTCCAGGGAGCCACAGGTATGTCCTTTCTTAGTTTGGGAAGCTGCAGGCCCTGCACTTCCTATATAATCAGATATATTTATCCCTCTCAGGTCTGAGGTAGTTGAAGAATAGATAGCTAGAGTCTCATAGTTAAATTTTGAGTTGTTTAGGAATCAAGAGGGTTTTCTGGCTCTAAGAAGATATTTTTAAAATTATGAGGCAAGCTAGTATGAAAGCTGAGTTAGATTTAGAACTTTAAACTCATGGAGATGGTTAGATAGTAGAATGTTAAAGTCAGGTGCCAAATACATATGGACTGGACATTGGGAATGTATGCTAAGCCATATATCTCTCATAATTGTGGCCTATTTATTTCTGTTGTTTTGTATTGTATTTATAGTTATAATGGAAAGAACCATTTGTTGGACTGAAAGGAAGAGCTGTTGGGGGAAAAAGAAATACCTTAAACTAAAAAAAAATAAAAGATAGAGGATGGGGGTTGAGGGGGGAGGAGGGTGGAAGGGTGGGACTCGAGGGGGTTGTAGGGAGGGGATTGTGATTGAGCTGTAACTTGAAGAAATAAAAAATAAATTATTAAAAAAAGATGCGCTGGTTTTAAGTTGGCCTTTTAATCCTGAAAATTGTAAAATGTAACTGCTTAAAATTGGAGTAAAGTTTTGAAATGATCCTGCATCTAAAACAAATTAAAAGACTGATTAAACAAAGAACTATTGATTTCACCACTGTGGATAGTAGCTCAGTAGTAGAGTACACGGAAAAGAAAATAGCTATTCATTTTGCACAACTTGTAATATTTATACAGTAGGTACTGCACTAGGTTCTGGGATGGAGACATGAAGATGACCTGGTTAGTAGTCTCAGAGACTGCAAATGAATAGAAAGAATACATAATTATAACAGAGTACAATATAATTGTAGAACTGTAGTTAATCCTATCTTAATAGGATATGCTACCAATATGAGATATGAGACCAAGGGGATTAAACAGCTAGGAGACCAAGGGGATTAAACAGCTAGGAGACAACTAGTTCAGTGACGCAAGCAAGCCTACCATCCTCACCACAAAGTTTCCTCAAAGAGTGGCCCTTCTGGCTGTCCTTACAGTTTACTTGCAATTAGTTCCCACTGCTGTTCTGAAATCTCTTCCCTATTTAATTCAGTGTCCTTTTTATTCTTATTGTCCTTACTTTCAACAACAATTAACACAGCATCATTGGCACTTCTGATAACCTTATTGCAGCATCCTCATCCTTTTCCAGTCTTAAAATTTTGATTGCTATTTTATTCTCTTCTTAGCTTTCTCTCGTTTTTTGTTCCTTTCTCCCTTCTTTCCCTCTAAAGGCTGCCTTTGAACTGATTGTACTCTCTCCATCTATTGAGTGCTGGGAGTATGGGCTTAGTCTTTTTTTATTCATTCCTCATCTCCATAATCATATTGTTCCTGTGGTTTCAATATTCACATTCTCTCTTTTGAACTAAACTAATATTATTCAAGATCATTTAGATTTCTTTGTCCCAGAGATTATGCTCCTGAAACCAGCATCATCACTGCAAACTAGAGTTTGTTTTTAAACTTTCCAGTCACTCAAAAAAGTAAAGTGACAATTGATGTTCTCTTTGATTCACTTTTGAAAAGCATATTTTGAATTTGTTATTACTGTGATAATTCAATAAACATTAACTGAGTATATACTATAATATATAGTCACTGTTTTCTTAGAAAATAAAAGTGAACAAAAATGAAGATTCTTGGCAATACAGCATACCTACTACTATAAAGTATTAACTTTACAGATAAGCCCTCTTTTGTTTTTAGTGGTTTTATTAAGATAATTAATGCATGATACCATTTAATCACCTAATGTCTGATTCATGGCTTTTAGCATATTCACAGAGTTGATATAAAAAAAAAATATCACAATCTAAGTGTTGTCACACTTTCATTACCACAGAAAGAAATGTCATGTCCTTAATACTTACCATGCCACAACCCTGTCCCTATAACTGTTATTTCTACCTATAAATCTGCCAATTCTTGATATTTCCTATATTATATCATTATTTGTGTCTGGCTTCTTTCACTTAGCATGTTTTCAAGGTTCAGCCATGTTGCAGCATATGCCAGTACTAAATTTCTTTTTGCAATTATAATATTTCACTGTATGTATCTATTTTTATTTATCCACTCACTCACACATGTATGTAGGAGTTAGATAAATTAGATTTAGAAAATATATAGGAGTTTCTGATACTGTCTCTTAATTCGGGGCCTGAAGAGCATTATCAGCATGAAGTCAGCAAAAACAGGAAAGACTCAATAGACTGAAAAACAAGTTTGAAGTCAGGAAAACAGGAAAGACTCAATAGCATTGAAGAAACAAAGTATCTGGCCTGACATTGTTTTCAGCTGCTAAGTGGGCGGAGCCCAAATTAAGCTGAAACAGAGTTCCTCCTATTTGAGGTCAGTGCATGGAGCCCAGAAGAGAAGAGGCCCCTGATGCTAGAGAGCTCCAAGAGTCCTGCTGAAAAAAGGGCTGGCCATTGATGGCCAGCTCTCTCCCTGAAGCAGAAAGAAGCCGGTGAGCAAAGGCCTGAGCAAGACACCAAAAGGCCAAGGACTGGACCCTGTGGCTCAGCTTTTGCCTGGAAGGGTTTGATCTGTCCGATCAGTGGCCTAGGGGAAACTGTGCCTAGCTTTAAGGACTGACTGAGGCAGAGCAGCTGAGTTCCTGATTCAAAAGAAGTAAGTTGGCCTGCAGACCGCTGGGGTCTCCCACAGAGAAGAAAGCATGAAGCCTTATTTAAGATGAGACTGCAATAACCAACTTACCCTCATGAACCTGCATCTGAGAGATCCAGAAGAAGGACTGCTAAGTGTGTTAAAGAATCTACAACAAAGACTGTGTTCCTGACGACTGAGGACCTGCCCCAGAGACTGTATCATTCTAAAAGGTTATGAAAGTAGTTGTTATAATTATCAATAGGTTTAGTGGATAGGTTAAAGGGGTTGTAGGAATTTATAGGATTAATAGTTAAGAAATTGTTGGTGTTTGTTATAAGTGAATTTAGTAATAAATAAATAAGTGTTAAATAAGAATTTAAAAGTTCGGTTACAGTTGTACTCAGGTTTCCTGTCACATTTTTTGGCTAATCACTTACTTATGTTCAGTGAACATCTTTACACAAGTTTTACATGGGCACACCTTTACACCTTCCTAGTAGATAGAACTAAGAGCACAATCACTGGCTCATATGATACCTCTGAAGTTATTCATCCTAACAAACTGCCAACTATTTGCCAAAGCAACCATACCATTTTCCCATCCTACCAGCAAATGTATGATGTCTCTAATTCTGAATTCTTGCCAAACTTTATCTTTTCACAATAATTATCTTAGTGGGTATGAAATGGTATGTCATTGTGGCTTCCATTTGAATTTTCCTGGTGGCAAATGACACTGAGTACCTTTTATGTGCTTTACTGCTTTGTTAATCTTACTACTAGGTTATGTTTATTGAGAGGTAATTTTTTTTATATATTGTGGATACGAAACCCTTGTCAGCTATGACTTATGAACACTTTCTATCATTTTGTGTACTGACTATGTTCAAGCTGGTATTGTTTACAGTGCAAACGCTTTTAAGTTTGTCTATCTAGTTTTTCTTCGACTGTGCTTTAGGTACCTCATTTAAAAAAATTTTTTTTGCCTAATCAAAAGTCACAAATACTAACACCTATGCTTTCTTCTAAGAAGTTTCTACTTTTAGCTCTTACATATATTTATATATTTGGTTGTGAGCCTAGCCTTTAACGGCTGAGCCATCTCTCCAGCCCTATATTTAAGAATTATTATTTATTTATTTTGTATATGTATGTGCATGCAATGTGGAGGTCATAGGGGAATTGTGGGAGTCAGTTCTCTCCTACCATGTGGTTCCCAGTAAATGAACTCAGGCTTGGTGACAAGCACATTTACAGGTTGAGCTATCGCACTGGTGGAGGTAAGAGGTGAGGCTTAAGTATTATTTCTCAAGGCAATCTATCATGTTTTGAGACACGGGCTCTCACTGGTACCTACGACTTACAGAACAGCTCAGGCTAGGTGGGTACTGAGCACCCCCCCCATTGAAAAGACTATTCTTTGTTCATTGAATTGTCTTGACACCATTGCTGAAAACCAGTTGGGTTACCTACCAGCTCTGGTGTCACTTGCCTGTAATTCCATAAATACTCAGGGGCTGGGATAAGGCAAGTTGCCAGTCTGTGCAACTCAGTGAGATTGGAGTTGAAATAAAGAAAAACAAATATATTAAAAAGAAGACATGGAATAGGGAGGGTGAGGCTGGGAGGAATTAGGTAAAGAAAAGTGGGTGTGGTAAATAAGATCTAAATTCATTGTAGCCATGTATGGAATTACCAAAGAATAAATCTTAAAAATTAGAAACTAAGAAAAAACTAAAATCAGGGCTGAGGATGAAGCTTAATACTAGACTTAATACAGGCTTGCTTAACATGCACAAGGCTCCAAATTAAATCCCTGATGTTGGTCCTACAATAGCACAACTGATTATAAAGTGCATCATTTTTGGACTCCTAATTCTAATGCAGGGATACGTGTCTATTTTTATGCAGTACTAGTCATTTTATTGTACTCTCTTCTTTTTGATTGCTCTAATGTTTCCAACTGAATTTAGAATTAGCTTGTGAATTTCTGTGACAAAATCAGATGGGCTTTGTTTTCTAGCACTTGGGATTGAACCTGGGGCCTCATATATGGTTGGCAAGCATTTTTTTTTTAGTTTATTTTTATTTTATGTGCATTGGTGTTTTGCCTGCCTGTATGTCTGTGTGAAGGTGTAGGATCTCCTGGAACTGGTACAGACAGTTGTAAGCCACCATGTGAGTGCTGGAAATTGAACTCAGGACCTCTGGAAGAGCAGCAGCAAGTGCTCTTAACCGCTGAATCATCTCTCTAGCCTGCTAGGCAAGCATTTTATCACAGAAATCTTAATGAAGACTGTGTTTCATCTGCAAATAAGTCCGAGGGACAGTCTGTGGTTAGGATAACAAATCTTTCCACTCATGAATATGAACTATCTTTTCTTTTTTTTAATTCAAAGTTTTGTAGTCTTTAGTGTGAAAATTGGAAAGTTCTTTTGCTAATTATTCCTGAGTATTTGTATTGAGGCAATTTTAAATTGAATGAATTTCTTAATTTTATGTATGTAGAAATACATTGTCCTGCTTTAAATTTTATTTATTTTATGTACACATATGTTTACTTGTGCGCATTTATGTGCACCATGTACATGCACGAGCCTGTTAAGGCCAGAAGAAGGCTAAATTAGGTTTTTTGGAACTGGAATCACAGGCGGTTATAAGTTATTATGTAAGTGCTGAGAACCAAACCTGAGTCCTCTGCAAGAACAGTAAGCATTCAGCCACTGAGCCATCTCTCCAACCCAATGACTTATTTTCTTATATTGACTATGTATCCTGCAATCTTCCTGAGCTGGTATGTCAGCAGAAATATTTTAGTGCACACTCTAGAATTTTCTATATATTTGACCATGTCATCTGCAAACAACTTTACAGGCAAGAACCAGTGGGAGAATGTTTAATAGAATCGATGAGAGCAGACATCCTTGTTCCTGATCTACAAGAAATTTGTTTTATATCACAAGTATAATATCATGTTGGCAGTTTGTTTTTCTTATGCTTTCTTATCAGATTCAGGAAGCCATCTTTTAAGTTTGTATTTTGTCATCAAAGAATGTTGGGTTTTGTCAAATGCTTTGTGTGTGTGTGTTAAGGATTAAAGTCAGTGTGAGTATGCATGTGAGTGTCTCTGTGTGTGTGTTGAGGACTGAAGCCAGGGTCTCATGCACACTGACTTTTATGGTAACTCTGTTTAACAGATGGTCTATTTTTAAAAGGGATTAGTTAGGCCAGTAGGATGTCTTAAAGGGTGGAAGCACTGACTGCCAAGCCCAATGACTTGGGGTTGATTCCAGGGATTCACATGTAAAGAACTGACTATTACAATTTGTCCACTGATCTTCACATGTGTGCCATGGCACAAGTGTGCCCACACACATACACATACATGAAATAAATAAATGGTAAAAAAAAATAGTGGCAGGGGGTTGGAGGGTGGACCCAGAAGAGGGAATGGGCTACAACTGGGATGTAAAATGAATAAATAAACTTTAAAAAGAAGAAATATATACAATGATGCTGATCTGAGAGTGTTTCTTCTGGAGAAAAATCTAAGATTGTTTTCATGATAGAAACAAAGATTGGCAGATTCTAAAGTACTGGTAGGTAATAAAGATAAGATTTAAGTTATTTACAAATTAAAAAAGGTGGCTGGACCATTTTACCTTCTACTAGTAATGTTTGAGGGTCCTGATTTTACATTACCACCAACTTTGATATTTTCTTTTGTAATTGCAGCTTTTGCAGTGGATATGAGGTAATATTGTACTGTGGTTTTCATTGGTTGTTTTTGTGTATATTACAAGTGTGCTCCACTAAAATAGCTCAAATGTCTTGATACGTGGTTTTTGTTGTAGTTCTTTATAATATACTATGCTCTTTCTTCTCATATTTTGCCCAACTACCGTACATATAATTTTGCACTGCCCATTGTTAAGCCTAAACTAAAAAACAAACACCCCCAAAAAAACCACCAAACAACAACAAAAACCTACACACAGATACTTTGAAAATCCTTCTGAAAAATGCTATATTAAAAATCTTGTTGGGACAGCAAGATGGCTCAGTAGGAAAAGGTGCTTGCCACCAAGCCTGGTGACCCTGAAATCCACATAGTAGAAGGAAAAAACTGACTTCTTAGGCTGTAAAATAAATTATGTTGTTTTTAAAAGATTCTTCTAAAGCAAGTGTTTTTTTTTTTTCTTTCTTTCTAATTCCTTGAACTACATACCACTAGTAATCATCAGGATTATATTCCCTGGTGATGGTTTGGTTTCTTTAGACTTTTTCCCTGACAAATCTTTTATGTTTTAGGATCAGAAGCATCTGGAGCTTGCTAAATTACTTGAAAGATCTTTCTGCCTCTAGCACTGCATCACTGGAGGCAAGCAGAAAGTGTCCCTGTATAGAAAGTGCCCCACAGCAACACTGAATGTTACTGATGTGGTTCAATGTACATCTTTTGCCTTCTGCTTTATGTCTCATACCTTTGGTACTGTTTTTCCTTTATTGCTTTTTTTGCTGAAGTGAGTATTTTTCTTGTGTGCTATTCTTTGTAAAATTATTTTATTTATTACTGTGTGGAGGTATGTACCACAGCACATGTGTGGAGGCTGGAGGACAATCTTTTATAGAGATAGTTCTATACTTCCATCTTTATGTGGCTCAGGGGAATCACCTAACTCATCAGGCTTGGCAGTAAGCACCTTTATTTGCTGAGCCATCTCACTGGCCTCTTTTTATATTATTCTTAAATCTTTATTTATTCCTTATATTCAAGAAATCAATGTTTATATTGCATCTTTCTATATAGAGAAGACACTATTCAAGGATGTAGCTCATTTATTTCTCAGCTTTCAATTTCCCATAGTACCTTGTCAATAGCACCTTATACATGGTAGACACTCAATAGGAAGCTGTTCAATTCATGAATATCATACTTCTGGAGATATCAGATATATAAAAAGAATATTTAGTATTACTAGCTCAGAGAAAGCTTATTACCTGGGCCTTTAAGAAGTTTTAATTAGCTTACCCGCTCTTTTAACTGGATTACTTCTTTGTCTTTTTGTTGCTTCCACTGTCTAAACTTCTCAGCACCCTCTTTCATTTGACGCATTAGTTGTACTCGCTGGTTTTTCATCATCTATTAAAAACAAAACAAAACTAAACTAAACCAAACAAAACCAGTGTATTAGTGTGGTAGGATTAGGGAAATTGAGCATAGAGATTTTGAAATAACATAAGACAGGCCTCTCAGGTAAAAAGATATGAATGGATCCAGTTACATTCGGATATGATTGACATTGAAGGGGGTGCCGTGGAACAAGCCCACCAGGAACCATAGCAACAACACTGTCAAAAAGAACTCCAGATTTTCATGACAGATCATGCAATCTCCTGACCTCCTGCTGCTCCTCAACCACTTGCAAGGAAAGCTTTGGAGGGACACATTGCTCAAGGGCATGACTTGGAAGCACATGAAAACTTCTGCTGAAAATCACAATGCTAATTTATTAAAACAGGTGAAGAGATTTAAGGCAAGATTCACATGGTCATAGGTTACTCCTCCTGCCTCATCCACCCAGAGACCTGGTCATCATCTTGTGTTCCTAGTCAGTGATCCACATAGGTGGAGAGTGTGACAAAATATACATTTTGGCAGAGTTGTACCATTCTGGTCCAACTCAGAAAGCTGCGAGAGACATTGGAGTTCCAGAGCACACGTCCCAGACCGAGAGTGCCCAGAATGCAGAAATGGTGAACAAATGGTGGATTTGGAGGTGGTTTGGAGGGGCTTCCAATTGTGAATTATTTGGGCACAGAGACAAGTCTTGACTGTCTCATGTCGATGATTGAAACAGATCGAATTTATAAACTGTTCTTAATATCTGACGAATAAGACTCACAGACTATAAGACTTGGCAGAAATCAACCACCTGTATGAATCCACACCAAAAGTTAATCTGAGAGAATATCCTTTTAAGAAATTTAGGTTAGTGTTTGTCAAGTGTTTGTTTTAAAGGTATTAGGGTGTTTTAGATTTGGTTTTAGAGTTACGGTTTGGGTTTTAGGATTTAGGAATTTTATAGGTAATTATTAGGTAGTTGTTGAGTATTAATAAATATATAAGTAAAAATAAAAATTTACTGCTACATTATTAGTCATGTGTACTTTATTCTAGGCTGATATACACATGGATAGAGTAACCATAAAAAAGAGAGAAAGGCCAGAGCTAAGCTGAAAGGTCATCAACAAATGCTGATTAGGTTTGCTACCTCTTGCTAGACTTACACAGTGTTTTCCAAGTATAGCCTATTTAAATGGAGACTCAAAAAGTCAAAAATATTCCAAAAACCTAAATCCTGTCCTCCATTTACTTTAGATAAGTAGAATTTCAAGGAAGAATTTTCTTCCTTTAAGATTTGTTTTTATTTTGGTTTTGTGTATGTGTGTGAATATTAGTGAGGTGTTGGATCCCCCTGGAGCTGGAGTTCCAGGTAGTTGTGTGACACCTGATGTGGGTGTTGGGAACAGAATTTGGATTCTCTGGAAGAACAGCAAGGTCTCTTAATCACTGAGTCACCTCAAGAAAGTAAGGAAGAATTTTTTTTCTGAGACGGTGTCTCACAATGCAATACTCACTGGCCTTGAAATAGCTATGTAGATCAGATTGACTTTGAATTCACAAAATACACCTGCCTTTGCATCCTGAGTGCTGGGATTAAGGTGGCTCTAAGGAATTATTTTCTAAGATCATGGACAAATTCAACTATCAACTATTAACATTCTAAAGATTTCAGTGTAAATGAGCTGTATGAATTTTGCTGATGTTACAAGGTGAAGTGAATATAACTGAAAATATCTAAAAATATCCTCTAGGTGTCTGACATTTTGCTACTACTTTACAAAAATTGTGCCCGATCAATAACTGCAAATATCCTCTTGATGTCTGACATCTTGCTACTACTTTACAAAATTGTGCCACATGATCATAGAAGATGATCAGAACATGGCCACTAAAATATTGACATATTTTAACCTTTCGGTCTAACATTAAAAATTCTGTATGCAAAAAAATGAAAGGTCAAAGCAAAGTTTTATAAATCAGAACCTAGACAGTGACCAGCACAATGTCCTAGAATATCACATTTGTGGCTATTTTTACTACTGAAATGATTGCCCCGCTTCCCACTTTCTCGCCTGAAAATCACTTCTGCATGATTCTAAATGGAACACCTATGCTTGCAGTTCTGATGTGGTAAAAACAAGGATGAGAGTTTATTACCTGTATCTCTTGGTTGAGTTTGGAGACAGTATGTTTAGTGGATTCCTTCAGCTTCAGAAGTTTGGATTGTTCATGTAGTTTCTTTTTCAAATCAGCTATTTGTCCCTCTAACTCTTGAAGCCGTTTGTGACGACGCTCACTCAACCTAAACATAGGTGTAATAGGAGTGAAATGGCTTATTCTAAAATATGTAACAGAGGACTCCCAGGTTTATAACCTTAATATACAATTATCTTTAAAATGATTATAACCCATCCAATCAAAATCATCTCACTAATGAGAGCTTCATATCAAAGTAAAGCAACATATTTTTGAGTACACAACAATTAAGTGCTTCAAATATACTCTTTAACAGCACTCAGTGCCAAAAGGAAGGAAGTCACCTGCTTTAGCTGTAAGGAATAATTCTGATGATTACTATACAAGTTGAACACATAGAGTAAACATTTAACATCACTCTAAAGAACATAAGGTTTAGATTCAATACAAAACAAAAATAATCACAAGAACAAAGTAGGCTCTTTCTAAGGCAGACATCTCAGGGAGAGGAGGGGTTCTCACTATCTTTCTTAGTTATATTCTTAACTGATCAAGGGATGGTTAGATTGATTTTTAATTATTAGCTTGGGCATTAATTGTATTCACAAGCAGGGGGACAGACTTTGTCTAGGAGGTCTGAAGACTTTTCCCCCAAATGTCTGCTTACATTTTTCTTTTTATAAGTCTTTCCTTGCTCACACCAGCCTGAATCAATAGCCCTTGCCTGTGAATTCTAAATACCGCATACCCTTAACAAAGTAATTCTTAATAATGACTAAAAACTGATTTGGGCACTAGTTGTTTGTTATGTTATAACATTCTTTTATTGTCATCCTGAGATGTTATTTTACTGGAGCTGGAGAGATGGCACAGGAATTTTTTTTAAAGATTTATTTATTATGTATACAGTGTTCTGTCTGCAGGTGTATCTGCAGGTCAGAAGAGGGCACCAGATTTCATTATGGATGGTTGTGAGCCACCATGTGGTTGGTGGGAATTGAACTCATGACCTCTGGAAGAGCAGCCAGTGCTCTTAACCGCTGAGCCATCTCTCCAGCCCGATGGCACAGGAATTAAGAGCACATTCTGCTCTTACAGATGACTCAAATTCAATTTCTAGCACACATGTTGGGTGGCTCACAACCACCTGTAACTTCATTGTTTTCTGGCCTCCATGGGCGCCTACACTCACGTGTACATAACCCTCCCCAATAAATATAATTTTAAAAACAATTATTTAATTTTACTTGTGTATTGGTTTCTTCTACCTACTATGTTAAAATTGTTTGGGGACAGTGAATGGGTCTTCTACTCCTCTATTCTCTCAAAATCACCTTAGACATGGCGAGGACTTAGCATTTATTGATTTTATTCTTACTTGGCTTGGCTGGCATCCTTCTTTGCTGTTTGAAGTTCAAGAACCAATTCTTCTTTTTCCCTCTGTAGACTGAGGACTTCCAATTCTAGATTTTTAATGTTACCCTAGAAACATTACAGTCCAAAAAAAAAAAAAAAAGGAAGGATTATATAGACTAGGAAGATAATTGTTTCAACGTTTTTTCTCTAGGAACCATAAATTATTTTTTTTTGAGTCAGGGTCTCATTATATAGTTCTGGCTGGCCTGGAACTTACTAACTTGCCTCAAACTCATGCAGGCCTGCTTTTGTCTGAGTGTTTGGACTAAAGTTGTGTATGACCTTGCCAGGCCCATGAATTACTTCTATTAATCCTTCCTTACTTTCTTCCTCCCTCTCCCCCTCCTCTTCCTTTTTTCTCATTTTTCTTAAAACAAACAGTGTCTTATTATACAGGCTAGGCTGGACTCTTTGCTATCCTCATGCTTTAGCTTTCCAAGTGCTAAGGTTATAGGAATTCCACATCTAACTTTATGAATTCAATTGTATCACATCAGTTGCACACTAAAAATATTTCTTTTTGGCTTTATGTAGAATAAAGTTGTGTGGTAGCAAATTTTATTTATATATATAATTATTGTAACTTAATTATATATATATATATATATATAATTAAATATATATATATATACATATATATACTTGACATGCATGTATGTATATATGCATGTATGCATGCATGCATGTATATATTGTACTTGAAGGTCAGAGGCCTGAAACTCTTGATTTTGGTAGGGCCATTCTTTGACTGGTAACAGTGGCTCACTTATGAAAAAAAGATGTAAATGCTATAATTTATCCCAGAACACCTGTCTTCTTCCAAGTGGTATAGATTTACGGTATGCACTAGACAAAGAAAGCCTATGTGACTGATCCCTGGATTCCTAGGGACAGGGGGTTAGGTAAAGAATATTTCATATATAATTACATAAATGGAAGAATTAAAAAATCTGTGTGACTCCACTGGGAGAGGAACTTTTAGAAGCCCATGCTTGGTTTCTTCTGGATTTTATCTATGGATTTTTCTCTTTCTGATTTTACTTTGTATCCCTTTTCTAAAAATTCTTAACTGTGAATCTTTTGAGTCTTTCTAGTGAATTATTAGATTTAGAGGTTATCCTGTGGTCTCTTGAATTTCTCTACCTGTATAAATAACATGACACAGTTGTAGTGGTGCATGCCTAAAGTCCTAGCTACTCAGAAGGCTGAGGCAGGAGAATCACTTGAACCCAGAAGTTGGAGGCAAGACTGGACAATATACTAAGATCTATCTCAAAAACAAATAAACAAACAAATAGGTTTGCTAAACCACTAATAGGTTTGCTAAGAAGATAAAACAACATTAAATGGTAAGGACATTTTATAATCTATAAAGAGCTACATGAACTTGTTTTTTGCTTTGTTTTGAGGGAAGGTCTCTTCTGGCCCTAAAATCCCGATGGTATCTGAGGATGACCTTGAAGTTCTGATCTTCCAGCCTTTGCCTCAAAGTACTACCATTACAAGCTACCAAACCCAGTTAGCGTATTTGGTGCTAGGGAAAACCTATGGTTTCATTCATGCTAAGTAAACATGCTACCAACTGGGCTGTATCTTCAGCCCTCAGTATTCTTATATTGGACCTTTCAAACTTACCAATTCAATAACAATTGCAATTCTACAGGTATTTAGGCAATGACTTTTAGAAACTAAAATGTGGATGTTTTCTAGGCTGTAAAACATATAGAAGAAAGGAAATGTGGAGAAAAGAAGCAAGGCAGGGAGAATGAAGCTTTGTAAGTTTTAATTCCTAATCTTAGATATAGATACTACATCCATAAAAAGGTTTCTGTAATAAGAACAATTCAGAACATCAAAAAGAGATCTTACAAATTAGTAGGCAAATAAAAACTTTTACCAGATGTGGAAGGAAATCTAGAGAGTAAAATAAAAGGATAAGGATTTAGAAAACATGAGAGAAGAAGTAATAAAAGTAGAGTGAAATCTCAGAGATCCAATATCTGATTAAGGGGAATTGAAGAAAGAAAATGTAGTGAAATGACAGTATCCAAGAAAAGAACAAGCTTAGCATTGTGAGAGTAAATGATACCTGGAGACAAAGAAAAAAATCTGGAGTTTCCAGAGGGGGGAAAAAACTCAAGATCATTTGTAATTCTTAATAACAACACTGGAAACAGAAGACAATTGAGCAACACTTATCTTTTCATTACCAAACTTGGTATGCCTGTCTGCTTTCCGTCAGCTAATGATGGCAGACATGACCAACTGTTGACCTAGAAAACACTTTACCTGGTACTGGAACTGGATGGGCTGTAGTTGGTTGTCATTCTGAGTCATCTTCTTAGCTAGAGCCTCTTTCAATGCAAGTGCTTTATTCAACTCAATCAGCTCCTTGGACATCTGAGCTTGATGAAGAGCATGTTGGGTGCTGAAAACATCAGAAGACCTGCTGGTATCTGGACTGATTTCCACTTGCTGGAAAAGAAGATGATTTTGTGATGGTTATTCTTGGTTATCAATTTGACTACATCAGGAATTAACAAAAACCTAAAAATGACTGGGCACACCTGTGAGAGATTTTTTGCTTAATTATATCATTTGAAGTGGGAAGACCTACCTATAATATGGGTCATACCTTCTGCTGGAAGCCTATATAAAGGATAAGGAAGAAGCTCTCTTTGCTTGGTTGTTCTTGCCCTCTCTAGCAACTCCATCCTTTCACTGGCATTACAGCCTACTTCTTCAGGATCATGGCATATATTGAAGACCAGTTGAGACATCCAGCCTTGTGAACTAATCAGCTAGATTCTTGAACCTTACATACATAGGCACCCATTGTTGGATTAGCTGGACCAAAGCCTGTAAGTCATTCTAATAAATCCCTCCTCCACAATACAGATTTTTTTTTAGGTTTTTCAAGACAGGATTTCTCTGTGTAGCCCTGGCTGTCTTAGGACTCACTCTGTAGACCAGGCTGGCCTTGAACTCACAGAGATCCACCTGCCTCTGCCTCCTAAGTGCTGAGATTACAGGCATGTGCCACCACGCCCAGCCACCATACAGATTTGTAAAAGAAACAAGAAGCTGAAGTTCCTTAGGTAATACTTCACTCTTCACAGCCATTTTCCCATCAGCAATACCTGTGTTCTTTCACTATTATGGCTTCTTATATAATATTTGTGGGGACCAAGGAAATGGAGACTTACAAAAAAATGCCTCATTACTGGGAAAATGAAAGTAACTTGTGGGAGATATCTAAGATGGCGCTGGCCAGAAGATGCTGGGGCAGAGTTGAAGCCCTATCATGGGTATAGCTGATTGGGTGAGCAAGACTTCCACAATGGTGACAGGTGCATGATCTACTGATCACCATGTTATCAGGCTTGTGCTATGTGGTGTGATAGGATGACTGTTAATATGATTGGCCCATATAGCCCCACGTGGAAACCCCCCATTTGGTTCTGTATATAAGCCAGAGAACGGAACCTTAAAAACAGGAAATGCTTAGACCATCACCCCTGTTTGTCTTCGGAGTGAAGGCTGGAGGTTCAGGTGGGTAGTTCACTCACCTTTTCCCTGAGAACCCCCTTGTGTAGTGACTGCTGTGTTAGGGGTCACCACAAATATTTGCTTGAAACAGTTGAAATTAATTATGGAGCTTATTCCATTGCTCGTATGATACCCTCTAATATACATAAGGGTTTTTTCTTCTTCCTTATACTTATCTAACAATCCTTACTTTCATTTCATCTCAAGAGGCCCCCAAAGATGAGATGGCACTGTAAATGTCACTTTGGAAATGGAAAAGAGTCATTTATTCTGGCACAGCTGACTTTTATTACCTAATTTATCTCCTATCATGCTTCATTCAGAATAAGAAAACTGCCAATCTGTACTTATTTTAGGGGTAAAAGGCTGCCTCAAGCAAACCACTGACTAAAACTTTCATTTTTTACTTGACTTCAACCTTCAGTCAAATTCAGCAGCAGATACATCTTATTTATCACTGTGATCTTAACACTCAAAACATTTTCTTTTTTTTTCTTTTAGCCCATGGTCACCCCTTTCATTGAAAAGCATATTCAGAAAATATTCTCCAATGTTTATTGGACTTTGTCATAATTACCTAATTTGTTCCTTTCCTTGTTTTAATGTATTGGGAAACTGATACAGAACTAGCACCTAGCAGAAAATAAGTACGTCAGATTGAAAATGAAACATGATGTTCTTGAGAAGTCCTGCTGCTCATTAGCAGGTAAATTGTTAGAAACAGAACTCATCCTTGTTTGCAATATTCTGAAACTGAGATTTATTCTAAAGATTTCTAGATTTCAGAGCATTCTGTAATTAATGGTAATAACCACAGATCCTCTTCTAGAGTTGAATGACTGATCAATTAATTACAGGAAACTACAGGAAGTGGCAGTGAGAGCTCCAGGTTCCACACAAAGGGGTCAATTACTTACAGTGTCTGCTTCTGCTGTAGTATCAATGGTTGCAGTCATGCAAGCAACAGCTTCATCCTGTAGCAAAAAAAAAAAGTTTTGATTTACGAAAAAAATACCGAAGTGAAATTTACAAAGGATTTTTTATTGAATTTATTTATTACTTCAAGTTACATCTCCCTCCCTCCACCCCTCCTGGTCCCACCCTCCCACCTTCTACCCGCTCATCCTACTCCTCCAGTATGGTGCACCCACATATCAGCCCCCTGTCAGTTCAGCAGTCATATAAGGGTTCCCTTTTGCACATGGTAGTTCCACTAGGGCAAAGTGTCCCACTAACAGGTAAAGTCTAGGTTCCTGTTCCTTTGGCTCTGTGGGTTATAAGATAGCTATTCTGTACTATATGACTAAATCCAGTTATAAGTGAATACATGTCATGTGCATCTTTACTGGATATTTGGTTTTTTTAAGTTGATATTTTAAAAGTATATGCAGAAGTTATTTATGGTACTGGACTGATTTTGTAGTCACAGATACCCTAACAGCCATGTTTTTCCATTTACCACCTCTTATGGGTCTTTCTTTTTTCCAAAGCGTGATTGAGAAGTCTCTGGAGAAAAAAAATGTAAGGTCATATGGTAAGTGATCAAAGGTCACTGAGCCAGAGTGAAGCATTTAACCATTCTAACAGGTCAAAATTTAACCCATTTTATAGAGGGCTGCACTTTATTTTTATTCTTCTACCACTGAGACTCTCTATTAATGTACAAGCTTAGCCACTCCCTGTGGATATACCATCAAAAACTAAACATAAAATAATGGCAATGCATAAGGAAAGTGGATGTAACGAAGATATGGTTTTGACTTTTATTTTATAGCCAGTCAAGATAGGAAACTCTCACTCCACAAGGAAATTAATGTTCTAGATGAGTATGCCAGGGCGAAACATGTATTCATAAAGTCAAAAAATGTCCTATGGCCTCTGCTCCTCACATTGTATGGAGGTGCTGTA
This sequence comes from Lophiomys imhausi, assembly GCA_907164525.1. Taxonomy (NCBI): domain Eukaryota; kingdom Metazoa; phylum Chordata; class Mammalia; order Rodentia; family Muridae; genus Lophiomys; species Lophiomys imhausi. Next base: position 137,963 of record CAJQZJ010000003.1, read on the forward strand.
GGTAGTTACTATGAGGAAAATAATAAGCACTCAGGAGCTTAAGTTCCCTCCTAGAGAATGGGTAATCCTTTTGGGTATTGGAACAAACACCTGTAGAAAGGTAACTGAAAACTACGTATTAGGACCACTTTGTTTATAGATGATCATCTGAGCAGTTTTGTTCTCATCACTGAAATCACGCTTTATTTAGCACTGTAACATATAAGTCACTGCTTCTGCTTCAGTGAGTCTGAAACTTTAGAGAGTTTTGTTCTCAGGAAGTCACATGGTGAAGGAGTTCATAGGTAAAACAACCACAAAGGAATTTAGGGTTAAAACATGCAGTATCTGTGTCAGCCATGAGAAACAACACATAGTTGTTGCAGTCTTGGTACCTTAAATGTCAGGAGATGTGCCTTTAATGAGTGCTGTATGTAAAGCATCCTTGTTCTGCTCAGAAATTCCTCACCAATGAGGATCAAAGAGAATTCAAGGAAGCTCCAGTGTTTCCACATTCTTTCTTATCCTAGAGTACAGCATTGGCAAGTCTTCAAGAGTAGGGCATACTAAGTCCTGCTTTAAAAACAGAGCACTGATCTAGGATTGCTTTACGGTTACCCTTTCTTCTCTTCCATGTTCAAATTTCAATATATTTATATAACTATCACAGATTATAAGGGATTACAACGCTGTCTTCTTTGAGGGCCTTATAAAAAAAAAAAAACCAGCCACTTACAATATAGCTTAGGCAGGCCTGGAACTCATGTAGCAACTTTCAAACTTACTGTCCTCCTGCGCCCAGGGCCCAAGTTCTGGGATCACAGTAGTCAAAAACTAAAAGCCTAAAGACTTCCTGCCACCTTTAAGAGGGTCAAGATCAAGCTAGATGGCTTTCGGCCCAGTGAAATTTTACAATGGCAGCATTTCAACTCCTGGCTATAGTGATGTGTTTTGTATAATCATAGAATGATTCTGTTTTTATAACTCTAAGTGTATAAATATGTAACAATAGGATTTTTTGTAGAAAACTTTTTTAATTTTTTTATAATTTATTTTTTATTTCTTCAAGTTACATCTCAGTCACAATCCCCTCCCTACTCCCCCCTCCAGTCCCACCCTTCCACCCTCTTCCCTCTAAACCCCTCATCCTCTACCTTTTTTTAGTTTAAGGTATATCTTTTTCCCCCCAACAGCTCCCCCTTTCAGTCCAACAAATGGTTCTTTCTCTTATAACAATAAATACAGTACAAAACAACAGAAATAAATAGGCCACAATTATGAGGGTTATATGGCTTAGCATACATTTCCAATGTCCAGTCCATATGTATTTGGCACCTGACTTTAACATTCTACTATCTCTGCACTTCCTATATAATGAGATATATTTATCCCTCTCAGTCCTCTGAGGTTGTTGAAGAATAGATAGCTAGTGTCTTATAGCTAAATTCTGAGTTGTTTAGGAATCAAGAGGGTGTTCTGGATCTAAGAAGATGTTTTTAAAATTGTGATGCAAGTTAGTATGAAAGCTGAGTTAGATATAGAACTTTAAACCCATGGAGATGGTTAGATAGTAGAATGTTAAAAGTCAGGTGCCATACAATAGGATTTATTTCAGTCTAACAGTCCTTTTCTCCTCCTCTCCATACAATAGGATTTATTTCAGTCTAACAGTCCTTTTCTCCCCCTCTTTCCCCAGTCTAAGGCTGCATTTTACAGCTTCTATTAAGTAAAAGGTATGATTAACTCAAGGTCACAGAATCAAAGGTAGGGTACTTTGTTTACATTAAGAGCAGAGTTTTCCAAAATGAAGTATGTGTTTGGAAAGGGCATGAAAAATCTTTTTATGAACTCTGTTTAAGAGGAGGGGATATAAACAAAAATAGTATTTGATCCTGCAGGAACTGAAATGACTGCTTGAATTTCCTCACAGGTTACTGCAACAAGAAAGTTAAGGGTACAGCTTGGTACCTAAAGCCCCAGGAGGAAAGTCCAGGAACAATGATTGCCTTCATAACTGAAAATGGAGTGTTCACCTGTCACTTAAAATAAAAATAGTTTTAATTCAGAATGAAGGGCACATATACTTATATTTGAAACACTTTGGTTTCATTGTCATGAATCTTAATAAAAGCCATGGGGATACACTGTTATGTATATTAAAAAGAAAGTAACTGAGAGGGTCTCCAGACAATAGAGAAGGAAAAGTCTGATTCAAGAGTCCAGCAGGAGCCTTGGATAAAAGGGTTTACTTTGCTTAACTATGATGGTAGAGGGAAGCCAAGAACTTTATCATCTTGTGGCAATCTTTAGCACTCTCCTACTACGTATGCCAAGTGCAGACAGTAATTCTACAGAGTTCCTCTATACCAGTCACCACTAACAGATCTCCCTCCAGGCACACCAGGCAGAAGTTATATTGCCAGATCTTCAGTGAGGATGGTTTATGGTATTAAGTTCATTCCATAGGATTCCTTCATCTTTCATGTGATTCAAATCACAGAAGTAAAATAAGAAGTATAAAATCCTCTAAAGTCAATGTTTACAAACACTGCTGCCCTGAACCTTCATTTTCAGACGTTGTAAATTTTGGCTCTAGTATGTTTCTGTACCCTACATTATAATTCTGGGACAACTCCCCAGTTTTATTATATATAATGTTTCAGATATATTTAAGCAGAATTAGAGGTGGTGGCAATTATATTTGTGTTAGCCATTTTCCAACAAGTATGTAAAATCTTTCCCTTTTCTAAACTTCAATTATTCTTTACCAAATACATATGGACTGGACATTGGGAATGTACGTTAAGCCATATAACCCTCATAACTGTGGCCTAATTACCTCTGTTGTACTGTATTGTATTTATTATTATAAGAGAAAGAGCCATTTGTTGGACTTAAAGGGGAAACTGTAGGGGGAAATAAGATATACCTTAAACTTAAAAGAAAAAAAAAAAGGGAAGAGGATGAGGGGTTGAGGGTGGGAACTGGAGGGGGAATAGGGAGGGGACTGCGATTGAGATGTAACTTGAAGAAATAAAAAATAAAGGAAAAAAAAAAGACAGATGTTAAGAGGATTCCCAGAGTCACTTCTCTTCAGTTCTTGCCTCTTCCAACTTTTTGTCACTATTTCTTTTTTTAAAAAAGATTTTATTTATCTATTATGTATACAGTGCTCTGTCTGCCTTGAACTCACAGAGATCTGCAGGCACGAAGAGGACACCAGACCCATTATAGATGGTTGTAGGCGACCATGTGGTTGCTGGGAATTGAACTCAGGACCTCTGGAAGAGAAGCCAGTGCTCTTAACCTCTGAGCCATTTCTTCAGTCCCTCTGCCAGTGATCTTAAAGTGTAATGTTTGAGTAAACTCATTTAAAATTTTATTTATTTTTATTTTATGTGTTTGCCTGCACATGCATGCTGGTGCCAGCAGAAGCCAGAAAAAAAAAATCATCAGATCCTCTAGAACTGGAAACAAAACTAGATCCTTTGCAAGAGGAATGAGCACTTTTTTTTTCAAGACAGGGTTTCTCTGTTTAAAAGAGCCCTAGTTGTCCTGGATTCACTTTGTAGACCAGGCAGGCCTCAAACTCACAGAGATCCATCTGCCTCTGCCTCCCGAGTGGTTGGATTAAAGGTGTGCGCCACCATGCCTGGCAACAATGAATACTCTTAACTATTGGCCCATCTTTCTAGCTCCTGAATAAAAAAAAGTTTTTTTCAGACAAAGTCTATGTGGCCTTGGGTGTCTTAGGACTTGTTATGTAGACCAGGATGGCCTCAAACTCATTGAGATTCAACTGCCTCTGCCTTACAAGTGCTGGGATTAATTCAGTAAATTCTTTTTCTTTTCTATTTTGAAATTTTTGTAAAATTATACCATTTCTCCCTTCTATTTCCTCCCTCCAAACTCTCCCATATAGTTCCCTTTCTCTTCTTTAAATTCATGGTGTCTTTTTTTCATTGATTATTGTTACATGAATATATGTATATGTATACACATATATACTCCTATATATAACCTGCTCAGTCTGCATGTTACTTGTATATATTTATTTTCAGGACTGACTATTTGTATTGGATAACCAATTAGTGTGTTCTTCCCTGGGGAAAGACTATTTCTCCCACTCTCAGCATTCCTTACCTAACTATAGTTCTTTGCATAGGGCTGAGGCCTCCTGGGCTTTTCTCAACCTTCAAGGAAAGTTCTCTTTGCAACAGACAGAGACTGTTAAGGAAAACCCCAATCAATCAAAATGCAGAGTTATGGAGCCCAGTCTCAATGGATCATCTACAAAACAACTCCTGCATGAAAGGCTAATGGAACACCATGGAAGAAGGCATGGAAAGCTTTAAGGGCCAGAGGATCAGGGAGTTTGCTCTGAGACTGTATGTGTTATGAATAGCAGAAGCTATATCCATAAAGTCTCAATAAAGTCTTAAAAAAATAATTAGGCAACTTCCAGAAAGGGATTGCATCAACATGTTCCCAAGTAAGGGACATGAAAGCTGAAACAACCAAGAGTTTCACAACAATTAACAACAAAAACTGCTACCTGAGCCAAAACACAAGGACACCACACACACACACACCTCTGTTTTCTTTTTAACCTATAAAGTTTCAATCTTACCTTGATTTGGGAAGTCATGTGATGTTTAAATCTTCCCTATAAGCATATAAGCTGAAATGATGGCTTTAACCTCAATCGAAGTCACTTACAATTATTTCTTTCAGACAGTAATACATTTAGCAAGGTTATAAAACTGATAAGTGGAAGAACTGGCTCCAAACCAGAGTATGTCTGGCTCTGGAGTCCAGGTTCTCTATTACTGTGCCTCATTTCTTGGATAAGTAAACTACTGTCTTGATCATAAATTTTCTATAGCATTTCTCATTCTAGAACATGGTCTAACTTTTTTAGAGAAGTTTACTTACATATTTTAGAACTGACCAGCATTACTTAATAATACTGCATTTCTTCATTTATTCTTTAAATTTCTTGGATGATTTTGTTTAACATAATAAAATCTCTGGGAAAAAAACAAACTGGCAAGACCAAGGATGGGAAATCAAGAGTTCTAGAATACACCTCTTCCCAAGAGGTGAGAATTCCTTTCAGGTAGTTACAAATACATTTATGCTACAAAATAATAAACTGAAAAATCTAAATGGAAAAATTCCTAAACATAGCCTCTTAAAACAGGACCTCAAGGACTAAAGAGATGGCTCAGTGGCTGAGAACACAAACTACTCTTCCAGAGAACCCTGGTCCAATTCCCAGCACCCACATAGCAGCTCACACATGTTTCCAGGGAATCTAATACCTTCACACAGACATACATGCAAGAAAAACACCAAATAACATAAAATAAATGTAAATTATATAAAAAATTAAAATAAAACCTCCACCCATAACATCTACAATAAGAGATGTGTTTGTTTTTTTTGAAATAATATTGCTATGTACTCTAGACTAGCCTTAAATTTGTGATTTTCCTATCTCTTCAGAGAGAGAGGAATCATGTCTCAATCTCGTAACTGCTGGGATTACAGGATTATGGTCTGTACCACCACATTTGCTAGAATACAGAAATATTTATGGATATATGTGTGTGTGTGTGTGTTTCAATGTAACAAACTTAATGGTCAGGACATATTCAATATTTCATGATCTCTGTCTTCAAACAGTGCCATTTAGCTATTTCAGCAAAAGTCCACAGAATTAGAAATGTGTATATGCTTCAAGAGATAAATGAAAGTGATAGGCTTATTCCACTGCACCTACTTGGCTTAGAGATAGCTGGGTAATCATTTGTTGTAGGTTGCGAATGATCTCTATGTTTTCTTTTAATTCCTGGTCTTCCAATGTCTCCACCAGCTTTTGAAGATCCACTTTACAGCTAAAAATTCAAGCAAAAGAACACAAGGGTTAATCATACTGCAAAGGCCAGATTACATATGAAGCTCATTTAAGTTGCTAACAATTATCTCATAGGAAACTTACGCTGCATGCTGCCTGAGTTCTTCTAGCTTGGCATTCATTTTCTCATTTTCTTGCTCTGTCTGCAACAAAGACCCAGGAGATAGTGAGTGGCGGTGCCTGACAGCCTTGCTGAATTATGCTTGCTCCTCTACCCCACAGATGAAAACCTAGATAGAAGGGTATCTCTTTTGCGATAGAGGATTTAGTGGGCTTTGGTTACATAGTGGGAAATGTGCTTTTAACATTCATGAAAATTAGCCCTAAAGTTAACATGGGCTACTAAAAATAGCAACTAAGCAGCTGGGTTTTATGTTTGCCATGATGCTCAAGCTATGGGGTAGAGTGTGAAGCCTTGATTCCAGAAAGAACTTTCCAACTTGAGAAAAAGCAATACTTTCCTGGCATGTTAATCTCCACCTCCTACACTGCACTTACTTTTAAATTTATTTTTTGTGTATATGAGTGTTTTGTCTGCATTTATGTGTGTACATCATATGTGTGTAGTACCTGTAGAGGCTGAAAGATAGCATTGCTGTGATTGAAGTTACAGAGGGTTGTGAACCACCGTGTTGGTATAAGGAATCAAAACCAGGACCTCTGCAAGAACAAGTGCTCTTATTGCTGAGTCAACTCTTCAGCCCAACATTTAGACCTCTGGGTCGGGACACCATGGGGGTATACAATGGTCACCCAAGACCACTGGAAAACAGATATTCACATTACAATTCATAACAGTAGTAAAAGTATAGTTATGAAGCAGCAAGGAAAATAATTTTATGGTTGAGTTCACCACAACATGAGGAACTGTATTAAAGGGTCACAACACTAAGAAGGCTGAGAATCACTGTTGTAGAGCATTTAAAGCATAAAAGGAACTCACATCAATTTGAGCTGAGATTAAATACACACACACACACACACACACACACACAAGGTCTGATGTAATAAGCTATTTTTAAAAAGATAAAGAAAGAAAAAAGGTAAGACACAAGAATAATGTTAGTGCAAAAAGAAATGGCGGAAGGTGTCTATGCTTTAGGAAGAATGATTATTTCAATCACAGAATTCGTAAGAAGCTGGATGGTACAATAGATTTGGGAAAGACAGTTCTGACAGGATATAAAACAATACACATAATCAGGGAGCCACTGTAATAACCTTATTAAGGTCATATAGATTTGTGACTAGAATAACAAGTTATCATGTACTAAGTAAGCCATGCTCATATATATGCGAAACATAGCTACTTTAAAGACATAAAATGTGGCACTGGAATAGAAAATAAAACTTTCACCTTGTGCTAGTAGAAGACAATATAATGGCCACAGGATAAGGCCATTTCTAAAGAAAACTTTCAGCAGCTTACTTTTCCTTAACTAGAGAGCACACTCATTCATAAAGTATTTCCCTAGTAAGTAAGTAAACCCTGTCACATTTTGGTAGAAACGCTGTGTCACTTCTGGCAATAGTTGTACAATCTAAGATGAAGTTGTACTTAGGCTAGTAGGAAAACTGTACTGAAAGAGCCAACATGCACTGATCTAAGATGTGATAATCAGACAGACAAGTAGGATTTCAAAGTGGTGTAACCATTCACATAACAAACCACTTATTTGGAAATTAACCATATGGAAAATTAATTCAAATGATTTCCCCAGCTGTTATATTTTACTATGACAGCTGTTAGGGTGGGCTATGAAATGTGAGAATATTAGGGGAATATTGGAATATGTGAAATATTCTTTTACTACAATTCTTGGGACCAGAAATTGCTTCAGGTTTCAAATGGTTTTCAGATATGGGAATATCTGCATACACGATGAGATGTCTCAATGATGAGACCCAAGTCTAAACACAAAATTCATTATTTCTCCTACACATTTTATATACATAGTCTGAGGGAATACACACATTTAAGACAGTGTCTCATGTAGCCCAAGCTTCCTCCAAACTCACAAGGATAAGTGCTGGAGTGATGGGAGTATACAACCACATTTAGCTATGTAGCACTGGAGATCAAACTCAGAGCTTTCTGCCTGCCAGGCAAGCACTCTACCAGCTGAGCCATATCTCCCTGCTTCAGTTTTACAGAGTATTTTCAGTATCATTTCTTCAGTTCTTTGTGCTTGTGACCTATCACATGAAGTAAGATGTAGAATTTTCCATAATGGTGACATCATGTCAATGCTTGAAGAGTTCAATTTCGAAGCACTTCAGATTTCAGATTTTGGATGAGAAGATTGGGCACTATTTAAGGTAACATGGGGATTTGTGTCTTTCCTTTGGGGAAAATTTATGACAAATCTATTTTAAAATGGGATTAGTGGGTCCGGGTGTGGTGGCACACACCTTTAATGCCAGCACTCGGGAGGCAGAAGCAGGTGGATCTCTGTGAGTTCGAGGCCAGCCTCGACTACAAAGTCAGTACAGGTCACCCAGGGGATACACAGACAAACCCTGTCTCGAGAAAAACAAAACAAAAAAACAAAAACAAAAAAAGGGATTAGTGAGGATTAATTGTGGTGATATGTAGGTATTCATTACTCCATGCTATATAAATGTCTTTTATAGTAAGAGTCATGTTAAATATTTTAGAGACTGAAATTTGCTGTTTTAATTTTGTGGGCTCACCAAAATGATCCTCTCCAACATCTGGGCTGTTTGACCAGCTGCCTCACTCAGACCACGACTTAATTTTTCATTTTCTTCCACCAGAGACTGATTCTTCTCCATCAGGGACTGTGGATTTTCTGATGGTTCCACACTAAAACAAAGAAAGTAAAATTTTAGAAAAATATGTTTGATGGCCTACTTATCCTCCCAGTCATGTAGTATATGAATGGATGAATAAGAAAAACACTCAAGTACTTACTTAATGATTTGGAAGAATTTAACAATTCACAACCAGATAAGGCTGTAATAAGCATGACAAACTTTTGTCATGGCTCATAGTTTAGAATTTTTCTGTTTATGTTATGTAGTTTAAAACGTGAAGGCTATCTAAAATACCCGTTCTCCCATTCTTCCTATCCTTAACCCCTCACTAAGAATTTAAGGGGCTGTGAAGATGACTCAGTGGGTAAAATGCTTGCTCTGCAGCATGAGAATGAAAGCTTGGACCCCCAGTACCCTTGTGAAAAGCAAGGCATGGTTGAATGTGGCTTTAATTACAGTACTGGGAGGCAGGGACAGGAAGATCCTGGATCTCAGTGGCTAGTCAACTTAGCCAATCAAAGAATTCCAGGTTCAGTGAGAAACCCTGTCACAGAAATAAGGTTGAGAGGGACTGGAGACAGGGCTCAGGGGTTCAGTGAGTTTGCTGCTCTCGCAGAAGACAACAGTGTAGAACCAGAAACTGCATCAGCCAACTCATAATCAACAACCTCAAAGGACAGTTCCAGAGAATCCAAGTCCCTCCTCCAGCCTCTAGGGTTCCACTACTCACATGCACAAACACACATTTACACATAATTAAAAATGATAAAATTATGCTGTAAAAAATTAAGGTGGAGTGCTTATAGAGGAAGAAGGCACCTGATGTGAACCTCTGGTGAGCAAGTACTCGTACACAGGCAGATGCGCGCACACACACACACACACACACACACACACACACACACACACACACGAAGTAGTGCTCAGGAAGCAGCTGTTCACAATCTCACTAAAGCATATAAATGATTTCAGGCATACAGCATATACCCTCTCACCCAGTTTTAGAACTTCATCAATTCTCAGAGATCTTAAGTTTTTTAGTTTGCTATTTATCAAAAACTTAATAGCAAGGCCACATGATAAGGCTTCATCCCACATTGTTAAGACTTTGCCAAGACTCTTAAGAAGGAATGTTTAATTCAAGGAATAGCTTAAAAAGCAAAAGCATTATTTTAGAGTGTTGCTTTTTTTCATTCCCTTATCATTAAATTGAAAACTTCCATGTCACTCATGCTAGCCAAGAAATTTCAAAATAATGATACTTTTAATTCAAAATATTTTTTTCCTAAAATATTTCTCTAAGTGGGGAAATTATACTTAAACGAACTGTTCATTTTTCTAAGAAAAATTTAGTACTTATGAGAACGGTCTTCATTGTAATTTGAGGTTAATGTTGTAATATTTAAACACCAGTATAATATGTGAACACTTCTATAGCACTGAGTGGCAGGCTCTATAGTAAATCATTTATGTACATTAAACATTTCATTTTCACAACAGTCCCATTAAGTAGGTTATTTTTGTGATCCTCATTTCATGGTTGAGAAAACCGATATACAAAGATGTCAAATAAGACAAGGTGTTGAAGCTGGGATTTGAAGTCAGCAGTCTTAGTTTCAGGGGTCATATCTTAACTACTTGCCAACCTCAACCTATGACATACAGGCATGTAAAGAATACTGGACATAAAAGCTCTTAGAAAAATAAGGAAAAATTAGTTCACCCCAAGACTGTAAGGAAGGTGACACCTAACTAGAAAATGAAGTGGGATATGATGGGTGAGGGCTTAAAAGAATAAAGCAGAAAGTAGAATTTGGATCAGGCAAACAGGCAAAAAAGAAAATACACACAAACCAAAAGACCAGTGTTTCCTATCACACATGCTACTTAGTTGCAATGCTAGGAATTCAAATTTGCTAGGAAGGTACCAGCAGACACTCACAGAATTAAGTACAAGGGTTCCAACAATACAGATACTGAATCAAAAAGACGCAATCCAAGGGCAAAAGACAAAAATACTCATATATGTAAAATGTACCTTTTGTAAACAGCCTTATATGTCTAATTATAAATGTTTTAGAAAACAGCATTTTTATAAAATAGTGAATAATTAATTGCTTGATTCATTGTTTGTTATAGTCATTCACTTTAAAATGTATTACATCTATCTATCTACCCACCTATTTGTATATTGCTGGGGGGGGGGGGAAGAGGTGCTCTGTGACAACACACATACATGCCATGATACATATATAGAGGTCAGAGGACAACTTGCATGGGTAGGTTGTTTCTTTCCATCATACAGGTTCCAGGGTGGTGAAGCTTGGCAACAAGAGACAGCTAAGCCATTTCAATAGCCTGAATCTATTATTTTTAAAGCTGAAGTTTTCTTTCTTTCTTGTGTATGTGTCTTATGTTTGGGAAAATTAGGGAAAGGGGGCTGAGACAAGGTCTTGCTATTTGTAACCTAGGTAGTCTTTGACCTTATGATTCTATTGCTGCTATCTGCAGGTGTGCACCACCACATCCAGCCTCAAATGATTTCTTTTTTAGTATATTCTATAGAAGTCTGGAATGGTTTCTTTTAGTCTAATTTCCATTACAGTTGCCATACATGGAACAGATTTGTGCTAAATGGAAATAAAAAGAAGTTAAGTCAATTCCTTTAAAATGAGTATGATAAGGGTAGGCCTTTAATAAATGCTAACTTTCTATACTTTATCTAAGTCTTCAATTATTATCAGAAAACCCAGACTGTAATAACCAAAGACTTCAGAAGATAAAATTGTAGTAGTTGCAGGGAGATAAAATTATGGAAACCTAAAGTTTTATTCTTCATTCTTTTCTAATGTGCCACAACAAGAAACACATTATTTTTAAAATGAAAAGAGTAAGAACACTCTTTTGAAAAAAGAGTAAGAATAAGCTATTGAGATGCCTCAGCTGGTAAAGGCTCTTGCTGCCAAGCTTCACCACCCTGAAACCTGTATGATGGAAAGGAACAACCTACCCCTCCCAGTTGTCCTCTGACCTTCACATATGTACCATGGCATGTATATGTGTCACACAGTGCCCTCCCCCTGCAATCCACAGATAGGCAGGTGGGTGGGTAGGTAGATAGATGTAATATATTTTAAAGTAATAGACTAGAAGAGTTATATTTCTGGCTGGACATGTTGGTGCATGCCTTTAATCTCAGCACTTGGGAGGCAAAGACAGGTAGATTTCTGTGAGTTCAAGGCCAGCCTGGTCTACAGAGTGAGTCCAGGACAGCCAGGGCTGTTACACAGAGAACTCTCTCTTGAAAAACCTTTTTTAAAAAAAGAAGTATATTTCTTAAAAATAAGGGTATTTCCTGCCCCTAGAGGCATTGCAGATGTGGCTACTATGTCACATGTGCATCAGTAGGTGGCAGAGAGACACTATATCTACACTGGCACCATGGGGTAGGCTGTAATGACTACTAGACCAGTACCAGGCAAGCACCAGATGGGCTCTCAGGACAGGAACTAGAAGAACTCTGCCTGGCCCTGGATGTGGGGGCTGTGAAGACCTAGCCCTGGGGTGAGATCTGGCCCAGATGGGGTCACAAGAGCAGGAGAGCTGTCCCTGCCCCTCACATGCTGCAGCACTTGGGAGAGCAGGCCCTGTGCCTTTTCATAGTAGAACTGGCCCTGCAAGTGGGGGTTGCAGGTCCAGAACCAGGGCTTTGAGTTGGCCCACACGAACATCTACCCCATGGATGAACTGCTGTAGTGCAAAAAGAGGCCAGTTGCACAACTCAAAACTACAGGATCTCCATGACACAGGACAGTTACAACACATCTGAGAGGAGTTCCAGTACTGAAAAAGTAGCAGAAACTAGAGGCCTCGTACCAGACCAAGGAGTCATTTTAATGAACATTTGCAAGCAAAATGTGTGGACAAAAGGGAATCTTGTGGGACTCACTAGGACACACTGCAGCTTCTACAATGAGATTTTATTTTTTATGATGGGACATAAAGGAGGGTGGAGGATGGGTCTGGGGGAGGGGGGAGATGAAAAGGAACAGGGTGCATGATGTGAAATTCACATAATAAAAATTTTTCAATAAAAAAGGATATTTAAAAGAAAGTAAGTCCATACTATATAAAAGAATGAACTACAAATGGAAAATTGAGGTACAAAACATGAGTACTATACACATTTTTTTAAAGATATTTTACTTTATAAATTTACGTGTATATGTATGTCTGCTGGTGTGTACAGGAATCTGAATGTGGGTGCCTGCAAAGGCCAGAAGAGGGTATTTGATTCTCTAGAGTTATAGGTGGCTGTATGCTACCCAGTGAGGACATCAGGAATCAAACCCAGATCCTCTGGAAGAGCAGTATGTGCTCCTAAATCAGTGAGCCATCTCTTATGCGCTAAAGGATATTTTCTTTTAAATTTTGGTATAAGCACCTTTAATCCTAGCACTGGGGAGGCAGAGGCAGGTAGAGCTCTGTAAGTTCGAGGCCAGCCTGGTCTACAAAGCAAGTCCAGGATGTCAGAGTTATATAGAGAAACCCTCTCTCAAAAAAGAAAAGAAAACGTTTTCTAACTATGAATCAAAATTCAGAAGCCTGAGGAGAATGTGAGTGGTATAATCACTTTAGAAAGTGGTTCTGCAATTTATTAAGTTAAACAGATAATCCCAGTACCTAGTACCCAGGAGGCAGAGACAGGAGGATCTGGTCTATATAGTGAGTTCCAAGCCAGTCAGAACAACATAGTGAGAACCTGTATCAAAAACAAAAACAAATAAACAAAACATATGATCTAGCAATTCTACTCCTTGGTATCTACCCAATAAAAATGTCAGTCCACAGAAAGACTTGCAAATGAATATACACCATAGCATCTTTCACAAAGAATTCGAAAGTCTGTAAATTGGCAAATAGACAAAGTGTGGTGTATCCAGACATGTTGTATTACCAGAAACAGAATAAAGTTTTAACATAGATGAATCTTTAAAATAGCATGAAAGAAGCCAACAAAAATCATATACTGTATGATTCCACATATAAGAAATGTCTGTAGTAGGAAAATATGTACAAACAAAAAGCAGATTAGTGGTTTCCTTGGGGTGGAAGTCTAAATGTGAGCAATACAAAGTGGGCAGAAGATTAATCTTTCTGGATATGTTCTAAAACTGGATTGTAGTGACAGTTTCATAACTGTGTAAATTTATTGAAATCACTGAGTAATATGTGTAACCTAAGTGAACTTTATGGTGTATAAGAGATCTTAATAAAGCTGTTGAAAATCCACAGGCAGAAAAAGTTGACACACTCTAATAAATAAAAGCAAAAAAAAGTTTTGCAATAGATCTGGTGGCACAGGCCTGTACACTAGAGGCTCAGGAGGATGGCAAGTTCATGATCTACCTAAGCAAGTTAACCAAGACCCCTTCTTAAAATCAACAGTATAAAAAGGGCTTGATATAGCTCGGTAGCAGAGCCATCACCCAGTAATATGTGAGGCTCTAGACTGATTTTCTAGCATTGCAAATACACACACACACACACACACACACACACACACACACACACACACACACA
>CAJQZJ010000003.1:152999-181082 GCA_907164525.1 Lophiomys imhausi
GGGGGAGAGGGGGAGAGGGGGAGAGGGAGAGAGAGAGAGAGAGAAGAGAAAGAGATGCTTGCATAAGAGAAGAGGTGGGAAGGGATGTGTGCCCTGAGGTCATGCTAATAAATAGCACAAGCCCTGAGCTTTGGCATGTAAACTGAGACCAGCAGAGAATGCAGGAGGCAAAGGCAAAGAGAAAACCACAAAGAATGGCAGCAGGAACAGAGCAGCCTAAGGTACACTAGTGAGTAAGCAAGGCGAGAGGCAAGCATGGGCTGAGGAGACTGAAGAAATGACAGTAAAGGCAGCCTGAGGAAAGCTGGGACTGGCTGGCACGACAGTGCCAGGAACAGAGCAACTGAGGGGGGCTGGTGGGCAGTGACAGCACTGGCCTGGGGTTCGTACACAGACTGTGAGGAGACCACAGAGACAGAGGTTGTGGCTCTGCTCCAAGAGACCACAGAAACAGAGCCCTGCTGAGGAAGCCAGGGAATAGCTAGAGGCCTCAGAGCCAGGAGGGAGTGTGCCAACCCCTGGTAAGGCCTCAAAGCCAAGGACTAACCTGCTTCGCACAGCAGCTGCCCTGAGAGGTTCAGTTAGTTCAAACGGTGTCTATGAACAGTCTCAGCTGACTGAAGCTGGCCCCAAGCTGAACGGTTGAAGCAGGCTGGCTGCACCAGCAGGTAGGTGATACTAGGCCCTGAGCCTCAGGAGAAAATCTCAAGCCTAAGCTGAATTGAGACAGACTGTCAAGGCAATGCCAGAGCCAGACTGCTGACTACTATTTGAGGGGTGCCTGCAGATAGAAGCTGACAAGTTTGCACTCATGGGCCTGCACTAGAGAAACTTGGTATCCTTCCAAAAGGGTTCAGGTAGGGTTGTTTAAATGTTAAGTATAAAGTGTTGTTAGGTTATAGGTGTTAATTAGGTATTATTAAATATAGGTAAAGAAAAAATTTCATTTACAACACATACCACAAAAGGCTGACATAATATCCAAGAACTGATTTAAAAAATGTAGACCCAAATAAGGGTTTGCTTTATTTAAGAAGCATCAAAGTAAGTATGAGAATATGAAGAAACTGGAAGCTTTGTCTCCTTCTGGTGAGAATGTAGAATGGCATAGTACCTATGAACAGTATGGTAGTTTAGTTACAAAATTAAAACCAGAATTAACACATGCTATTCTAATTCTCAGGGTAATTGAAAGGGTATAAACAGATACTACTGTGCACTCATGTGTCTAACAGTATAATCACAATACTCAAAAGATGGAAATAATCCAAGTTTCTACCAATAGGTGAAAAGATATGTAAAATTCTATGTGAATACAGCAGAATATTATTCAGCTTTAAAATTTTGCCTCTGGTCTGGCTAGGTCATAAGTATTCACTGACCAGGAGGTACTGCTGTTTGAGCTTATCAGATGGTCAGAGCTACAGAAAGGGGTTAAATGATTAGAAATGGATAAACCAACAAGTAGAAATATAGTTGAGACATCCTTTCCTCTCTAGACTGGATCTGATGCTTTGAGACTGGAAAGAGAGCTAGTAAACTCCCAAGAAAAGCAGTGCCAGCATCTGTTTCTAGTCTAAATTTTTCTGTCCTGGATGGGGTATGAGAGTGAACTTTGAGGCTAATGGGAACATAGAGTTCTATGAGAGTTTATTGTGAAAATTTGTTGTTGGGGTCTTCTTACTCTCTGGGATAGGTTCTAGAGTTGACTCTGAGGGCATGCCTTGGAGGCTGGCCATCTAGAGGAAAAGTCAAGTAGCATTTTAGCACATTCTACTTCTTGGAGAAGTGAGGTCGTCTTTGCAGGTGAACTATGCTGTTGACTTATACCTCTGATGGGGTATATTGTGCAGGCACAAAAATGTGTACATTTAAGTCTGCCTGCTTTTCTACCAGATCCCATGTCAGTGAACTGTGTAGTATCCCCTATATTCCCTGTGAGGTTGTAATGGAACAGCCTTCCTCAGAAGGCTATTTCAGAAAGCATCTTGAAATGCCAGGAAAGGTGGATTTCTATCTCTCCGTTTCTTTTTCCTGTCTTAGAAACCATTGGTCCGGAGAATTCTCTATGTGACTGTGTTAACTTGGAAGAGGTAGTAACATGGTCAGAATGAGACTGTTTCCCTTATTCTCATATTTATGCAGATTTTTTGGACACAGGGTCTCACTGTGTACTCCTGGCTGGCCTGGAACTCACAGAGTTTTACCTGGTTCCATTTTCCAAGTGCCAGGATTAACGGCATGCCATGTCTGAGCTTCATGCAGATTTTTATTTTCAGTTCCATGGAACATGAAAGGAAACTCAGGCCTATAACTTATAGAGTTTTCATTAACATGATTTTGTTTGTGGATAGTTTCTAATTGATCCTTCTGTAGGAAAAGCTGAAGTGTAGGGCTTTCTATGTGCAATATTGCTGACCTCACTACGCACATTTTTTCAGTTCATTAGTTAATGAACATTCGGGCTGATTCTACTTTTTAGCTGTTGTGAATAGTACCATAATGAGCATAGTTGTGAGACCTGCTTTCAGTTCCTATGGATATATACCCAGAACTGGGAATGCTGGATCATACAATAGGCCAACTTTACATTTATTTTTGAAATCTCCACACTTTCCCATAGAGGTAACACTATTTTACAATTCATCAGGAGTATGACAAAAGCTCCATTCCATTCCTCACATCCTTTCCAACACTTTGTGTGTCTGTGTGTATGTATTAACAAGAATGAAATAATATGCAATTAGTATTTTCATCTGCATTCTTCTGCTTATTTTTGCATAAACTCGACTCTTAGATCCATTATATTATTTTTACATACCCCAAAAAGCAAGCAATTACAATCAAGATGTAGGAAAACCCCAAGTGAAATCCAAACAAGGGTTACTTTAAGCCTATAGGATGAAAAAATGCCCAAAAATGTTGAGATCTAGCTAATGAAAATGTTTCTCACAGGCACATGGATTGGTGTTTCTGTTCTGGCTAGTTTCATGTCAACTTGAAAAATCTAGACTCATCTGAGAGGAGGGAACCTCAGTTGAGAAAATGCCTCCATAAGATTGGATTGTAGGCAATCCTGTAGGGTATTTTCTTACTTAGTGATTTAGGTGGGAAAGCCCAGCCCATTGTGGGTGTTGTAATCCCTGGGCTCATGGTCCTGGGTCCTAGAAGAGAGCAGGCTGAACAAGCCATGTTCAGTAAGTCAGTAAGTGGCACCCCCTCCATGGCCTCTCCATCAGCTCCTGCCCCCAGGTTCCTGCCCTGTAGAGTTCATGTCCTGACTTCCTTCAATAATGTACTACAATGTAGAATTATAAAGCAAATAAACTCTTTCCTTCCCAAATAGTCTTTGGTCATAGTGTTATATTTAGTAACTCTAGCTAAGAGAGTTTCTGACACTGCTTTATGTGTATACCAGAATGGAATGTATAGATATGCCAGTTGCAAATAAAATGATCTAGGTTTCTTAGTGTTGGGGAAAGAAATTATAAATGTCTTCTTTTCTGTGGCATGCTACCTAAGTTCCTTTCTTCCTGGCTTGTAGCCTGAGCTCTCTGTGTGTAACACACTGAGGTGCATGAGGTAGGGGTGGGAATCAGGGTAGTCAGGCTAGTTGGGGCACTGGATTCAGAACCCAGCAGTTGGGGTGGCTGTTAGGATCTTCTGGGGGAACACAGCCTAGAAATTATAAGTTCAGAGGCCTATATCATTTCATTGGTATTGGGAGGAGTCCGGGTCACTGCTCCCTGAGAAATGTGGCTGGGAGAGATAGTGATCCTACTGATGGGCTGAAGGCAGTATATCTTCAAGATGTATAGGTTCAAGATAATAAGTCTGTTATTAGGAACATCAGTAGCTGGATGGAATTGGAAGGAATGGGTGCAGTTGAGAAGGAAGCTCAATTTAAAGTTAGTCACATAGCCTTTCTGGACTTAAAAAAAAAACATTTAGGCATACTTAAGGTACAATTAAATTTAAGATGTTAAAAATACACTAAATCCTATACTGTTGGAATAAAATCAAGAGTTATCAGCAGAAAACTGTGGTTTTTAATATATATACAATACAGATAGATACAAAAATGTAGATGAGTGAATATGTAGGTTATTATACATACAGGTATTTCTGAGTTCTACCCACCAACAAGGCCCAATGATAGTGACACCCCAGCAACAGTGAGCAGAGCTAGAGAAACCACACAGATCTTGGGTTTTAAACACCATTTTCCAATACAAGAAACCAAAGCTCCATGGAGATATGGTTAATTTTAGACCTGGTGCAAAGAGAATCATTTGTAACATCTTGTGAAAATTCCCCTACACTTGAAGACTTGTTAAAGAACATAAGAGTCAACCTGAAGGAGATCTGAATGGACAAAGAACTAAATCAAATGATAATGTTGGATGCTATCTAGAGAATAAATATTCATGCATCTATGCATATAACTAAGTAGTCAAATAACTAAGCAGATGGCAGGGACAGCTCTTCCTCACAGGATCATTCTAAGTAATACATTTCTGAGTCTAGAATCCATGCTCTTCTCATTATACCAGATTACTTAAAAGATAACTAGCTAAGTCCTAAGTAATCAGCAAGGTTGGTAAGATCACTTCTTGGACATCAAGTGTCCAGAGAAATTATATAGGCTACCAGAGGAAAATAGCCACCAGGCAAAATAGCCTCCAAAAAATACACCTTTAAAATTAATCTATGATGCTGGACATGGTGGCACACACCTTTAATTCCAGCACTCATGAGGCAGAGGCAGGGGGATCTCTGTGACTTTGAGGCCAGCCTGGTCTACAAAGCATATCCTAGACAGCCAGGGTCACAAAGAGAAACCCTGTGGTAGAAGTTAGGTCTATATAGTGAAATTAGTAGGCAGATCAGATTAGCATCTGGCAGCACATAAGGAAAGCCTGGTGTCCCTTTGGTTTGCTGAAATGGACAGAGCACAGTTGTGTGAACTGCCCTGTTGAAGGAGCATTGCTAAGAAACCAGTAAGCTGAACAGATGTCATCCGTTGCCATGAGAAGTAACGGCACTGCTGGACTTGGGCAAGAAATCTTGTGGACCCTCAAGACTGCCAAGGATCTAAAATCTCAAGATAATGCAGTATATAAGCCAGAAAGCTCCACATAGCACTCTCTTCCTCCTGCCCTCACAGACTGAGAAGTCACGCTGAGGAAATGCATGTCAAGGTAGGCCATTAACAGAATTTAGGCTGCAATAGCCCAAGGCAAAGGCATGGCATAAAACCTGCTGAGAGAGAGAGTTCCTTGAAGTCTTGGGGCCCCAGAGCACCAAAGAAGTGAGCGAGGCAAGTGAAGTTTAGAAGCTTTGGACCATGACTTACTGGGGCCAAGGAGACCATGTAGGCAAGTCTCAGCTGATGGAAAAAGCCAGCCTCGGTTTGGCGGTTGGAACAGACTGACTTTATAAACCAGCCACAATTTGGTGGTTGAAATAAATTGGGCCATGGACTTTAAACTTAATAGAGATGAGACTACAGTAAACCAACTCACCCTGCACAGACCTACGCTAAGAATATTATCATCCTTTTAAGAAAGTTAAAAGTGTTAGTTAAGTGTTTTTAGATCAGTATTAGAGTGTTCTTATGTAATAGGGTGCTTTTAGATAGATT
This sequence comes from Lophiomys imhausi, assembly GCA_907164525.1. Lineage (NCBI taxonomy): Eukaryota > Metazoa > Chordata > Mammalia > Rodentia > Muridae > Lophiomys > Lophiomys imhausi. The sequence continues at coordinate 158,644 of CAJQZJ010000003.1, forward strand.
ACAGATTTTAGATTATAGGTTTTAGATTATAGGATTTAGGTATTTTATATTGTTTCTTAAGTACTAATAAATATAAGTGATTATAAATAAAAATATTCTGTTACAAAACCCTGTCTCAAAAAATTAATCTATGACTTACTTCATATTTTCAGGCAAGGTGCCTCCATGGGCTTGTAACAACAAGATCTGCAGTTGTTGGACCTGTGAAAAGCAATGAAAATAATCAGCTAATTACCAATCAAAAGCTACTTATTACCAGGTGTGGTGCATATATCTGTAATTCTAGCACCTGAGAAGCTAAGGAAGGAGGATTAAAAACTCGAGGCCAGTCCTGGTTACACAGAGAGTTTCTGAGTTCCAGGCAAGACCTGAATACATAGTCAACACTATCAACCTCAGTCTGAAATTTGTAATGAAGTCACTACAACAAGCAATAGGGCAATTTTACTCAATGTCTATTGAAACCTTAAGTACATCTCAAGCACTACAGAAGACATCAGGGTCAATGACTTAATGATAAAGATAAGCATTACATGAACAACTGCTATGTAGATGATGAGTTGTCTCTTTTATCTAAGTATCAATGAATTTTCAGTAAGTACCTATTTTAAAAAATCACACTTAGCACTGGGATATACAATGTAACAACTGTAAAATACAGTCTCTACTCTTAAGACTGCATGCAGTTAAAGAAGAATAACCTAAAATGAGAAAGAGAAGGAAATATAAAACTGACAACACTAAGTCTTCAGGTACAGTTAAGTGCCTTAGGGCTTATGTGTAAACATCCTCTTGGAATGCCTTTTGAGACAAAAGAGCCATTCTGCCTCCTCAGGCTGGCCACTGTGATCATGCTGTGGTGCCTCACTTTTTTCTGCCTCTTCATAAATCTTATTCTCTTTGTTGTTGCTTCCCTCTTCTACACCTTCAATTTCTCCTTCTATCATCTCCTTCCTATTAAAATACATTCCCTCTTGCCCATTTCTTGTTCCCAAAGTTTTAGAAAATTGTTCACACTAATAGTCTTTATTTCATCTCTCATTTGCTCCTTAACATTCCAATATGATGTTCACCCACCTTATTATATACTAAGGTCAACAATGTTCTACATGTCGCTAAAGCCAATAGGCATTTTTCAGTGTTAATTTTACTTGACTGGCTGATAGTATTTGGCTTACTAGATACTATACTTTCTATTTTTCCTTCAGTGCTTCTGATTGTTGTCTCCTGATTCATCTTTGTTTCACTTATCCCATAAATGGCCAAGTCTCCCAAAGGTCATTATCATCTATACTATTTCCTTATATTCTCAAATTTTCATCGATTCTTTCAATTACCACGTATAAACTCGTGCCTTCTAAGTTTATCTTAACTCGTATCTTTTTAAATTCAAACCTTATATTTGACATGGTTTTCCATTTCATCCTACTATCCTCAGATCTGGGGTGGGGGGGTCCTCTGCCAATAATTCCAGGTCAGTGACTATCTAGTTGTATGTTCCCAAATCTGGGAGTTATATACCCTCATCCCTTATCTAAGTTGCTGATTACTTTTTCCTATCACTGCTTCCATTATTCTGAATTCAAATCCCCAGTGCCTCTCACATGCACTGCAGTGCCTTCTTAAATTATATCCACACATTTATGCACCGCTTTAATCCACTCCACATGGTTGAAGATCTGAAAATGTAACAATTTACTTAACACTCACAAAACATTATGAAGCAGGTGCTACCATTTCCATTACGCAGACAGGGAAACTGAGGGACAAAGACCTTTTACAAAGTACACAGTAAGATAGAGTTTGGGCTTAAACCTGGCTGCAGTGCCAATGCTCCTAATATGATACTCTGCTATTAATGCTGTTTCTTCTCCCTAGAATTCTTCCTTATTCCCTGTGGTTTATTCCTATGCAAAGCCCTCAGATCTCACTGCTACCTCAGGAAAGTCTTTCATGCTGGATATATAACAAATGACCCTACTACATACTCTCATAGTATACTATACCACACTACCCAAGTTTATAATGTTATATCATCATCTTATTGTGATTTAGTATTGTCTCTCACACCAGACATTAAGTTCCAAAAGGCAGAAACTATGTTGTTTTGCTCAACAATATATCTTAGTACAGTAACTGCCACATAAGCATTAGATAAACAATAATGGTTGGATTGAATAATCAAATAAGTGAATAGAAAGATGGGCATTTTTTTTGCCAACAGAAATAAACATAAAATAAAACAGGGGGACAGAATTGCATATGGCATTTTATAAAGACCCAGCAGAATGATAATTACTAAGATTCTCTACAGAGATCCTGAAGAAGAAAAAGGAAGAAAAGAGATTAAGTATATAGCCATTATCACTATGGAGGAAGGCTGGAGATGTGGGTACTATACAGTTGGGAAACACAATTCCAAGTGGAAATCAAGTCCTCTATTCTCTAGCACATAAGAAAACTTGACTCTTTTAAACCTGCATCAATAGGGCCATGTGTACCTTTAATCTTAACGCTCGAGAGGCAGAGGCAGGCTAATCTCTGTGAATATGAAGCTACCTCGGTCTACAGAGTGAGTTCATGCTAGTCAGAGCTACATAGTGATACCCTATCTCAAAACAAAACAAAACAAAAAAACAAAACAGAAAACATACAAACCTCCCACATCAATACAATTCCTGCCTTCTCAGTTCCTATACTAGGACTGTGAGGTGCTCTACAGTTATATTTATACCAGCACAAATTTACACGGAGTCAGTTACCTTTCCATTTCTGTTGAGAGTGATTTTAAGCCATGTGTGGTTTCTTCAAGCCCTCTCCCTATCCTACTATCCAACTATTCACCAATAGATGATCTTCATCGAGTCCCTGTTCTCTGTTTAAGTCTCTTCTAATTAGTTCTTTCTCAAGGTTCTCCTATATTTAAAAAAAACAAACTTATATTTCTTTGCCCTTGATTACCTGGCCCATTGTCTTTTCTCATTTTGCCTCCTTGAATGAAAAGCCACTCACTTATCTACAATTCTATTTATCATTCAGTGACTGGCTCTTATCACTTCCCTGATTTCACAGTGGTTGCCAACAGCTTGCCTGTAGATTAAAAAAAAAAAAGATATTTTTTCTTCTTTATACTTCTTTGTAAATTTATAGTTATGGCAACACTCCCTGAAATGCTCTTTTCTTGGTTTTGGTGATGTCATTGCTTTTCTTCCTGTCTATTCTTATCTGCTTCTCCCTTCCCCATTCTTTTTAAGTACTGGTGTTCTCAAGTTATGGGTCTGGAGCTCTTCATTTGGCCTTTAGCAAACATTCAGTGAGTACTCTTAACATGCTCATCTACTCACTGAGTTTAGATGTCATCTAAATGCTAAAGCTGTTAAAGCTGCCTCTCTATTCTGTCTGAGATCTCTCCATCAAGTCCATGTAGCCAGCCAGCTATATTTGACTATTTCTACTCACATTTCCCACACACTCTTGAAATTAAAAATGGCCCAAACTATATACATCATTTCTGTTGTCATGTGCAACTCTGGTTTACCATCTGCATTCTTTATCAATATGACTATTCAGTAATCCAAGTAAGAAACTTGAAAATCAAACCCAGCTTCCCCTACCAACCCTTCTTTTCCTACATTAACTCTACAACTAAGCAAACTCCATATACACTACTTTCTTCTTACTCTTTGACTTCTAATCTGCTATCTTTCTTTCATCTTCATTGCTACTGTTTTTAAATCAAGTCATAGTTCTCATCTGGATTACTACAAAACCAGGCTTATTTTCTTCTTTCTAGTCATAGCCACCTTTCATCTATTTTCTATACAAGTGTACAGAAAACAGTTTTCCCTCAACCACATTTCATCCTGTTATTTTCTTACTTAAAAATCTGTAGCTCTTAGTACTTTCCAGTTCCAAGATCTTTAACAGAACATATTAAGGAACTTCAGGATTTGGCTCCTGCAAAGCTTTCTGGCTTCATCCTCTACTCTTTAATTTTTTAATCAGTAAAATCCTCAACAGCACTCCCAATCTTAAATGGATAGCAAACATAGTATTAAGATTTATTTTAAAAGTATAAATAGAACAAAGAAATAGAAGCTCTATCATTCCATTAACATACTTGCAGCTTTCCTACAAAATCTTATACCTGTTGTTTAAGATGATTAAGTTCAGCTGCCCGGGGATCAATATTAATAATAGGTTTGTTCTTGATCTTTCTTGCCCTGTCAGCATAGCGAAGAGTATTTAATGTCTCCTCTAGATTGGAGTCAGCAGGACTCACACAAGCAATCATAAGAGTATGGCTGTTGCCTCCCAGAGAATCTGAAAAACAACAATAAGGGAGAAAGAAAAAAAATCAAGCAAGTAGGATGCAAGCAAAACCTGCCTATTTGGGCTGATTAAATTCAGAGATGAAAGAAACAATTCTTAGTGACACTTTTGACTCAGTTTTGATTTTCAAGGACTATTTGGCTTTAGTTTTACAAATAATTCTAATCATTGTTTGAGAATTTCACACATGCATACAATATATTTTGATTCTATTCACCCCAACCCTCCCAGATCCACCTACTACCCCCTCCTAATTTCATCTCTTTTTTTCTTTTTATAGCCCACTGATTGCAATTTGTGGTTCACATATACTTTTGAGTGTGGGGCCATCTAGTGTGAGAGCTATAAAATTTTAAATTTGTTTTAATATAAAATACTAAAATTTCAGATGTGTAAAATGATATAGATTTTAGAAGCCTATTTTAAATGTCACTATATTCAAGAGAAACTATGTTTTGGCAGTTATTCAGGTTTAACACAACCAGGCCTGGCCCAGTTAAGTTAGAAGCATCTACTGGGATGAAATATTCATAGGATGCTCCGTCTGTGGACATTATAACTCTCCAAAGAATTCTGCTTAGCATACTGTCAATTAAAGAAACAGTAATCAAGCTCATTGTCAAGAGCCATGTCTTAAGTACAGTTGCCATTCTTCAGATTTCTTGGCCTCAAAGCCACCTGTAAAGACATTTTCCTGTTATTTTATAAACTTGATTGCCAATAGCTATTTCACCTATTTATCAATTAGCTGTGAATGTGACAACCTATTAGCTTTTTGCCTGTTTCATCCTTGCTTTCTCAACACTATCATTCCAGGCTATTCTTTCTTATCTCAGAGGAACTTTGGGCTTACCTTGAAGCAGTCGAGTCAGTTTGGAATCTCTGTAGGGCACAAAGTTACCCTTTTTGTCATCTCCAAGAGCACTGATTACATTTCCCAAGCACAAAAGGCCTCGGTTAATACTAATACCTAATAGCAGGAAACACAATTTAAAATGCTTAGGAAAAACATTTGACACATATCTATATTTTTGTTTGAGAAAGAAAAGCAAAGACCTCATAGCAATAGTTCCATCAATACTGAGGTAATGTCTTAATTCTATTTGTTATGCTAAGAGTAGTGCTTCTTTAAGTAAAGTTCAAGGGACAAAGGTCCAAATGTTAGCTTTTCACTATTGAGTCCATTTCACTTATAGAAACAACACAGAGACAGATAACAATTACTATGACAATCACCATATACATAGTTATTAACTTTTTCTATCCATTATTAAAATCCTTAAACTAACACTGTGAAAACAGGTTTACAACTATTATAATAATCTTATTATCATTGTTTTCACCACCATTCTCATTCTAAAGGTAAGAAAAGTAGTTCAGGGGTTACATAGCTTGCCTATGTACAAATAGTAATCTGTAGATATGAGATTCCACTTCAGAATTTCAGCCAAATCCTATGCTTTTTATACCACATTGGAATATCATATTTCTTGTTGCTTTGAAAAGGTAGAGATTACTTTTCTACTTTATTATCTACTTTTCTTTTGAAATAGAGCCTCCTTCTGGTCTGGCTCAGGTTGTTCTCCACTCTCAGCAATCTCTCTACCTCATTAATTCAAAAACTGTCAAAATCTTTAAGGTCTCTCTAAAGTATTTGAATTTCCCACTGTTACACTTGCAATGCCAAGACTTTATAGGATACTAGTTGAGTTCAGGGGCTTTGCTGTCATGCAGACCTAGATTTCCAATCCTGATTCTTCTATCACTGTCATAGGATCATGGAAAAGTCCTAATGAAAAGTGAGCAAATCTATCTACTTTGTTGGGTTGTGGTAGGAATTACATGAGAGGCTATACAGAAAATAAAATTAAATGTTAGACAAATGATACTTTGGTTTAAATGTTTTTTGTCTTCTTCAAAACTCATGAATGAGGTAGAGAGATTGCTGTGAGTGGAGAACAACCTGAGCCAGACCAGAAGGAGGCTCTATTTCAAAAGAAAAGTAGATAATAAAGTAGAAAAGTTGAAATTTGATCTCCAAACACTATTAAGAGGTAAGGGTGGTAGTGCACTGATAGTGGTGCCTGATAGTGGTGTAAACCTTGAATCCCACTGGAAGGGGCAGAAGGATCTCTGTGAGTTCTAGGGTAGCCTGGCCTACATAGTGAGCTCCAACACAGCCAGGGCTATATAGACAGACCTAACTCAAAAAAAAAAGGAAGGAAGGAAAAAGAAAAGACAAAACAAAAAACAAAGAGTTTAAGGTTGTGGTGTGATAGGCCATGCTATCTCTACCCTCATAGATGGGCTAGAACTAACTAGACTCTTGTCTTTCTGCCATCAAACTCCAATTCTGATGGTGATATCTCCCTGGAATTTAATGTGTAAGAAACTAATCTATACTGTTTATGGATTAACCAACCTAAGATACTTTGTGAAAGTAGTGCTGTTGCCTGTGAAAATTTGTATCACTACTGTTGCTTCTGCTCTACTTTATACTTATTCAGCCATACCTTGGATCCCCGTATAACCTGAAACAAATATATTTACATGATCCTATTAGAGTTTGGATATAAATGCCCTCAAAGGCTGTAAGTTGAAGACTTCATTCGCAGTGGGTAGTAGCATTGAGAGCTGACTGGAAAACAAGGGCCTAACTATATCAATAGACTAATCCACTGATGAGCTGGGTCAAGCTGGAGGAAGTAGGCCCTTGGAAGTATGGGTTTGAAGGGTATCTTGCTTTTCCCTAGTCTTCTGACTGCTTTCCAGAGATGAGATGTACAGGTTTCTTCTATCAGTCCTCCCCACAATTGTATTCAAGCTCACCACAGGCTCGGTGAAGGGCTAAGAGACATTGGAAGGAAACCTCTGGAAATTTGAGCCAAAAGATAGCTTTCCTGCCCTAAGTCAGCTTTCCTAGGTACCGTTTATAATGAAAAGCTCCAAACTCCCTGCTAACTGCATCTTTCATGGATTCTATTTTCTCCCTTCTTGTGACTACCAATTTGACACTGTCTAATATCTCAAGCTTAGCTTCTTGGGAGGCATTAAACTGCCTATTTTGAACACTATGGCCAATCATTTCAGTTTTGTGTTCCCAAGCACTCAATGCACCTATTACCTGCCATTCTCATAATAGGCTCATTTCTCTCTCCATACTGAAATAGAGCCTAAGCTCTCACACATGCTAGGAAAGTATCTTACCCACCCAGCCCCTCCTACCATAGGGTGTGTGTGTGTATTTCTGTTTGTCTGTCTGTTTTCAGGGTGCAATGCTGATGGAATAACATAACCAAATGGGCTGAATCTATTAATTGACTTTAATTGAACCTGTGGTTAATTAATGATCTTGCTGGTCTAACCTAACTTGCATAGCAGCTATTCTAAACATTCATCTTTTTCAATATCATAAAGCTATCTTCACTCTTTTTTAGTAGATTTCATCAAAACCTTTATAGAGATAATGTTATATACACAAAGGCTCCCTAACCTTTCTCCTACTTTATGATTGTTACTTTGCTGTTACTTATTCGTCCTTCCACCCATTTCAGTGAAAATAACTACCTTTATTATCAAGGCTCTGTCCTTTATCTCTGTCCTTATTTCTAATCCCTCTGTTTCTTATGAGACCCAGATGCTTTGATCTATTTTCCCATTCTTAGACCTTCAGTACATTTTCCCCTCATTAATTCCTTTTCAATCATTATACATGATGCTGAGGCCTGTTCCTTTACCAAAACTGCAGCCATTTTGTATTCTGTCTCCATTTTGATCATGAGATGAAATTAAGTTCAAATTCTCAGGCTCTACTCCACAGATACTGACAAAGGAGAAGTCCTTCTGCTGGGTCAAGTTAGCCATTCATCCTGACTTTGTTATGATTCTGTTTTTTTGTTATTCATGTCCTGTTATTTTGAAATATTCTTGAAAATCCCTCTGAGCATGACTGTGCCCGGTCATGTTGACCTACTGTTCCAAATGTCTTACTATGACTGTACAGTACTTATACTCTGTTATCTTAGTACTATGAAAATCCCTAGCTGCAACCCCACTTACCTCACTTAGGACCAATCAAATTAAAGGTCAGTTAGAACTGTAATTGTCTAGTTAGTCAAAATAACTTGAGTCAAGATTAACCACCCTGTTACATTGTCCACCCCCTGTATGTGCTCATTACAGTATTTTTCTTCATAAACTGACTCTGAAAAACATCTGGGGTCGAAATCTGGATCCAAGTCCAGATTGCATCCCTGGTCATGATCAGTCCTGGGGTGTGCTTTCAATAAACCATCCATGTCACACTGAGATTGGTGTCTGAGTGGTTTGTGTGGCTTTTTCTGAACCCTAACAAAGCTTAAACTTCCCTCATCTAATCAAAAATGGTATTCTTTTTTCTAAAAAAAAATATTTTATTTACATTGGCATTCTCTCTCCATGTATGTCTGTGTGAGGGTGTCAGATCCCCTGGAACTGGAATTACAAACAGTTGTGAACTGCCATGTGGGTGCTGGGATTTGAACCTGGATCCTCTGTAAGAGAAGCTAGTGCTCTTAACCACCGAGCCATATCTCCAGTCTCAAAAAGCAGTATTCTTAAGCAATCAATCCCTTTGTTGCCTTTTTATTGCCAATTGAAAAACATAACATTTTGCAGAGTACTATATTTCACTCAGGAAGCGCCTGCTGAAATGTCTCAAATCTGCATGCAGTACAGGTACTAATCCTCACATTAGCCCTCTGCTTTTGATTTAATTTTCTGTCATTAAGATATTAAAATTGAGCTTGAGGTGCTGACACACATTTAATCCCAGCACTTGGGAGGCAGAGGTAGTAGGAACTCTGAGTTACAGAACAGCCAGGACTATAGGGAAAAACCCTGTCTTGAAATTTTTTTTAAAAAGGACATTAAAATGGTAAATTATTGGCAAGGCTAGTCAGTACTTCAGAGAACTGTTGCTCTTACAAGACCTTGGGTTTGGTTCCCATCATCCACATGGTGAGTCACAATTATCTGTAACTCCAGTTCCAGGGCATCTGACACTCTCTTCTGATCTCCAAGAGTACCAGGCATACACATAATACACATACATACATGCAGGCAAAACAACCATACATATAAAATAATTAAATCTTTAAAAATGTTCTGATCAAGTATAGTTACAAAATATTGCCCAGATAAAATGTGCTGAGAAGTTCTTTTAAAACTCTGTAACATTGCAAATGGATTAAGCAAAAAGGAAGTTGAAAATATTATCCAGTACCACTGAGTACTTATTCATTATGGTAAAAATAAATAATAAAGGAGAGGTTTTTAACATTAAAACAGAAATAAAACTTCAAAGCTACCACAGAGGTACATTACATTAGGTATCATAGCTGAAAGAGAAGGGTACATTTGTGGTAGGGAAAAGCCTGGGTAGGAGGAAAATGAAGTAGCTCTATATGTAGTAGTTCTCAACTATGCAGTCTTCCTTGCTACTGGAGAGTTGACAATATCTGGAGATACATATTGTCACAACTTAGGGTGAGAGCTGTATGTGTGCTACTTGCATATATGTTAAGCATCATGCAATGTATGTTAGCACCTCCTACCAAAGTTATTTAATTCAAAATGTCAACAGTATCACAGATGAGAAATCCTGGTTAACATGAAAGGAAAATTTTGTATGTATAAGGCAGGAAGACTGGCTTATATCCATACAAAATTTTTTGGAAAGACTTAAGTCTTAATAGAATATAGTTGAGTTCTCCAGTAAAAAAATAATGGAATAATCTGTTACCAAAATCGATTTTAAAGTTTCCATAGGGATTGGGATATAGCTCAGCTGGTAGAGTGCCTGATAGCACCCACTGCAGGAAGCCCTAGGTGGGTTACACACTCAGGACTGCATAAATCCTCATGGTGGTACACACCTGTAATAGCAGCAGCAGAAGGTAGAGGCAGGAGGTGAAGTGTTGAAAATAACCCTTGGCTATATAGCAAGTTCAAGGCCAGCCTGAGATATGTATGCTTTTATTTTTATGTTTTTAAAAGATTTATTTACTTATTATGTATACAGTGTTCTGTCTGCATGTATGCCTGCAGGCCAGAAGAGGGCACCAGATTTCATTATAGATGGTTGTGAGCCACCATGTGGTTGCTGGGAATTGAACTCAGGATCTCTGGAAGAGCAGCTAGCAGAAGTGCTCTTAACCGCTGAGCCATCTCTCCAGCCCCATGTGTGGTTTTAAAACAAAAACAAAACAAGAAAAAACCCTTACAGAAGCAACCACTCAAAAGAGATACAGTGGGAAGAGCACTTGATTAGGAGACAGAGGACCTTAGCTGGAATTTGGCCTCAGTCACTTAGCAATATATTTCAAAATTTCCTTTCTCCATAAAACAGGGGCAATCTATTCCTTAAGACATGAGAGCATGATAAAAATAAAATGTCATCTGTTGAGAGCCATGTACTAGTAATTCTTGTTAAATGGGTGAAGAATCTTCGATAATGTGGGTATTTGCTAATCAGATGAGGCTGAAATCCTTCATCTACTCTGATGACAATTGTTTCACCTTCAATAAGGAACTGACAATTTAGAGAAGCAACTGCTTTTGTTTTGAAGTTAATAGAGAAAGCTAACTGGTTTTAGAACTGAAATGGTAGAAATCTGGTTGCAGGAGATCAGGAGCATGGACAAATGTAAATACGTAGGACTTCATATAGTCTCTAAAGTTCAGGAAACAATGATATTTAAGATGCCAATGCTATGAAGTATAAAGCAGAAATGAATAGGAAACTTTTTTAAAAAAGAAAATTCCAGTGGCTCCCTGGACAGTTCCCATTTTCTCTCCATACATTACAGCATCAATCTTCAGTCATTTGGCCCCGTTTCTCTGACAGACATTGATTGTAGAGCAGTAATTATGAAGGACTTACCTACCCTGTCTTGGCAGAGCTAGGCTGTCGACTTATCTGCTTCCATGTTTTGTACTTTTTGGACAGAAGTCTGCCTACAGTTGAACCAAGGGGTTTTTCTTGCCAAGAGAAAGGCTTACCACCAATTCAATCATCTCCCACTGCAGATTCTTTGATGCTCATCTTCTACTTGGAGTATAATAGGGGGTGCTGTCAGGAGCTGACATGTCTCGATATCAAAAATTCTTAAGTTAAGAAAACATCTTTGAATGCCATATTCTGCAGATCTCTTGAGGTTTTTGAAGATGCCCTATCTATCTCTTATATTTAGATAAGCAAATATTGCTTGCATTTCTTAGTTTTGGAAGCTGCAGGACCTGCACTTCCTATATAATCAGATATATTTATCCCTCTCAGGTCTCTGAGGTGGTTGAAGAATAGCTAGCTAGAGTCTCATAGTTAAATTTTGAGTTGTTTAGGAATCAAGAGGGTGTTCTGGATCTAAGAAGATATTTTTAAAATTGTGAGGCAAGTTAGTATGAAAGCTGAGTTAGATATAGAACTTTAAACTCATGGAGATGGTTAGATAGTAGAATGTTAAAGTCAGGTGCCAATTACATATGGACTGGAGATTGGGAATGTATGCTAAGCCATATAACTCTTATAATTGTGGCCTATTTATTTGTATTGTTTTGTATTGTATTTATAGTTATAAGAAAAAGAACCATTTTTTTGGACTGAAAAGGAGAGCTGTTGGGGGGGGAAGAAATATCTTAAACTAAAAAAAAAAAAGAAGGGAAGAGGATGGGTGGAAGGGTGGGACTAGAGGGGGGAGTAGGGAGGGGATTGTGATTGAGATGTAACTTGAAGAAATAAAAAATAAATTATAAAAAAAAGAAAGAAAATTCAGCCTGGCAAGAGAGTTCAGTGGGTAAAGGTACATGCTGCCAAGGCTGACAACCTGAATTCCATTCCCAGGGACCACATGACACAAAGAACTCACACATACAAGTTGTTCTCTGTTCACACATGTGTTATGGCATGCACATAGCTGTGCACATACAAATGAATAAATACAATTTTTGAAGGTCTCAAGATTAATAAAATTATAATTATCTGCACACAGATTAATAAAAAAATCATTGAAGACGGTTTTAACTAGCAATTCTCTTTAGAAGTGTGCAACTATGATAGCCACTCCTGCATTCTCAATCATTCTACTTCCAATGCAGTTTCTTTTCATTGTCTCACCTTTAGAGGGTCATCCAATCAATAGCACATCGGACTCATCCTAGAGCCTTCCTATTATAACCCCACACACCCAAGTCCTTTATTTACTGGTCATTTGGTTGATATGTACATTCTCTAGGCACTGTGCTAGTTAGCTTTCAGAGATATAAAGATGAGTAATGATATGTACTTTATAGATCTAGTGTAAGAATTAGATGAGGGGCTGGAGAGATGGCTCTGTGGTTAAGAGCACTGACTGCTTTTCCAGAGGACCTGAGTTCAATTCCCAGCGCCCACATAGTAGCTCACAACCACCCAGATCTAGAGGATCTGGCATCCTCAACACAGACATAATGCAGGCAAAACATCAATATACATAGAAACAAATAAATCTTTAAAAAATAATTAAATGAGTTGAAGGACTTCAGTCTAAAAGAAGAGGTTGACATACAAACCAACAACTGAAAATGTAATGTTAGAGGAAGAGATATGTACAGTTAAAATGAGTTTGTTTACGAGAGAAAAGTCAACTTTACCTGAGTCAGTAAAAGGCTTCAGGAACAGAACTGAAGTTTCAGCTGCATCGTGAAGGATGAGTACGATAATGCTGATGAAGAGGAAGGTAAGAAAGAGGAGTGCACATGCATTTCAAGCAAAGGAAATGGCATATGCTGAGGCACATGTTTGCGAGAGAAGCTTTCACATATAGGATCTACAGGGAGTACAATATGAGCACAATGAAACTTATGAGATGGAGGACAATAAGGTCACAGAACAGCCAGACATAGAGAATAAAGGGTCTTGGACGTTATGATTAGGTATTTTGAATTTATCCTGTAAGCCAAGGATATTCAAATTGTAGTCTTTGGACCTCAGGAATGTTTCAGGAACCAGATACTAGAGAATTTCTACAGTAATTTGGGATTTGTTTTTTAAAATAATTACTTTTATTATGGTAAAATATAAATAATTAAACTGTTTCTGTTTTAAGTAGTTGCTTCTCAGCTTACCAGGGGTATGTTAACTTCATCATAAGTTGAAAATATCACACCTTCAATATGCGTTTAACACAACTAACCTACCCAACGTCCTGCCTGTTGTTTCCTTGTGATTGTTCAGCTGACTGGGAGCTGTGGCTCACAGATGTTGTCAAAGATTAAAGGAGGATATTATATGGCATAGCTCCTGCTAGCCAGAAAAGATAAAAATTCTAACTATAAGTTGCAATTTCTATGCAACACATATTGCATTTGTACCAGAATATAGCATAAAAATTAGAAGCGGAGCATTTCTAAGTAGGGGCCATTGTAAGAAAGTCTCAATATAATTCAGTGGCATTAATTACATCCAAACTGTGTTGCAACCATCACCACTATTCTGTTAAGTGTTTTATATATATATATATATATATATATATATATATATATATATGTTTTTTTCTTTATGGCATTTTGAGACAGGGTTCCTCTGTGTAGCCCTTGTTGTGCTGGAACTCACTCTGTAGACCAGGGTGGCCTCGAACTCAGAGATCTGCCTGCCACCATGATGGGGTTAAAGTTATGAGCCACCACCACCTGGCTGCTAACTGTTTAAAGAAATGCCTCAACACATCCACTGAACTCTACATAATAGTTGGTTGGCTAATAACAATGAATGTGGAACATGTTAGATCTGCCTGATCTCCAGGTTCTCCCAACATGCCTCAGTTTCTACCTGTTACAGGACATGAACCACCCCCAGAAGCCTTGGGCTCACTTTCTCTCTGCCTCTCTTTTCCCCACCCTCTCTCTCCTGGTCATTATCTCTGTGTGTGCATGCTGTTTCTCTTTCCCTCTCCTATCCAGTAAACTTGCCTTTATAAAACTTAATTTGTCCTGCATTGGATCATTTCACCTGCACAGAAAGCATAAATTAACAGAGTAAATCAGAACATATTAAGAGTGTATGGTATAACAATGGGTTAAGTGCTTTTGGTAAGCTTTGGGTGTGTTCTGTTAGACATTTTTAGTTATAAGATAATAATAAAGTACAGTAAAACAAAGATTAACGTATCAGAATTGGACAAAAACAAATAGAAGGAAAGGCACCCAAAAGAAGGGACAAGAGTCAGAGACCTACTCATTCACATAAAAGGGTCTGTGGCTGGTTTGCTGCTTATGTTTTTCTTTTGGGAGCCAGCAGAGTACCTTTCTGTACCAAAAGATGCTAGAAGATAGGGGTGACGGCAATTTTTTATTATTATGGATTGAGCTTATCCTTAGTTTTTGGTGTTTACATATGAAGCTGAAAATTGTCCTTCCACGATTTGGGAGAATTGTGTTAAAATTTTGTGGGGACTGCATTGAATCTGCAGATTGCTTTTGGTAGGATGGTCATTTTTTTACTATGTTAATCCTACCCATCCATGAGCATGGGAGATCTATCTATCTTCTGATATCTTCTTCAAAATCTTAAAGTTTTTAGCATACAAGCCTTCACGTGTTTGGTTAGTGTAACCCCAAGATATTTTATATTATTTGAGGTTATTGTGATAGGTGTTGTTTCCCTGATTTCTCTAATTTATAATTCTTAACTATTTAAAAAATTATGAGATGCTAACCATCTAACTTAGGATTTTAATTTCCTATCATTCCTTATTGAACGTTCTAGACCAATCTAATAATTAAGTTATTCCTGATAATGTAAATGGGATCTTAAAAAAAACACCTACCTTTCTGCCTCACCCTATACAGCAATGGGATTTTAAGTCTGTAACTCTATGCCTAACTCCTTGGTTACTCTTATGAATAACTGTGGAACTACTTTCTAGAGGGGGGTCTAGAATTTTAAATTAATAATAACAATGTACAAAAGAGCTCAAGGTCAGCCTGATACTAAACAAACTCTAAATAGAGAAAAACTTCGATCCAGGAGTGATGGAACACATCTTTAATCCCTTCAGATGGGAACCACAGGTCTTTGATCCCAATACTTAGAATGCAGAGACAGACACATAGGACTTGGAAGGACTTAAGTTTAAAAGCTACATACAAAAGGCCTACTCAATACAAACAAATTGTCCTTTGAGATCTCAAAATATATACACTAAGGATTGTTTAGCTCAAAAATAACAAAATAATTTCTTCTTTAATCCAGATTGAAAGAAAATACTTTACATATTGTCAAAAAACCAAATTTGCTTCAGGAGAAGTATTACCTGACACCCCCCCAAAAAAAAGGTAATTGTCCCAGAGTTAGGATTAGGACAGGGCTCTGTTCTTATCTTTCCAGGAGATTTAAAGCATCCATTCAAGGAATCCAGGGACAAGTGGACAACGGAAACCTCAACAGAAAACAGATCTGACACCAAAGAAGACGAGTGGCTCAGATGATCCAGCCTTGCAGACTTCCTCAATAGCTGTTTCCATCAAAAGTCTACAACCACAACAACTCAAACTTGCTAAGATCATTCAGCTCCACAGACTGCCCCAGCCAGAACTTCAGTAAAGCCCGGAAGATCAGCTTCTGTCTACAAACTACCTAGGACATCTAAACAGCTGAGCACAAAAGGACTGAACATAAAAGGATTGTATTAACATTTTTAACCATTTTTCCATTCTGGTTTGGGCCCCAAACAGGTTTACTACGAACCAAATCAGCAGGAAGTCATTTTAAGAGAGCGAGGTCCAATGCCCAGAGGGTGGGGGGGTGTTTCTCCTCCCTCCTTTTTTGGTTATTTGATGGATAACAGAAAACTTTGTTATTTAGGGGAAGAGACTACAAGCTGTTAAATGGTCTTGTTAAATGGGTTTTGGAGGTTAGACCCAGGGACTTCCTTCTATTTCTCTTCTGTATTCTTTCTCTGCTATGTAGGAGTTCACAGACTTGAGAAAAATGGGATATAGACATAGTATGGGAAGGACCAAGAAGAAGGGACAGATTATTGAACATGCCCTCATACCTTTGTATATTGATATATAATTAGTATTATATTTGGCTAAAGTGGTATTGATCATTGTATATTGTGCAAAATTAAGATTATATAGGCCTACATCGGTATTGATTTTTGTATATTGATACAAAATTAAGATTATATTTGGCCACAATGGTATTGACCCTTGTATACTGATGCAATATTAAGATTGTATTGGGCTACATAGGCATTGATCTTTGTATATTGATACAAAATTAAGAGTATATTTGGCCACATTGGTATTGATCTTTGTATATTGATACAAAATTTAAGGTAATGCTTCTTAAAGGTATTGTACATAGTAATGCTTAAAAATGAAATGTGAAGCTCTGGCCTCTTGATATCAACCGTCGTAAACTGTTTAGGATAGTTAAGAAATACAAACTCCTAGTCATGCAAACGTGTCATTTTGTTAGCTACTATGACAGTCTATCACAGATATTCTCTAAGCTACTCAGAAATCAAGTTGTTAAGAGACAAGCAACATTTGCTTATCTAAATACAAGAGATAGATAGGGCATCTTCAAAAACCCCAAGAGATCTGCAGAATATGGCATTCAAAGATGTTTTCTTAAATTAAGATTTTTTTTTATATCGAGACATGTCAGCTCCTGACAGCACCCCCTATTCTGCTCCAAGTAGAAGATGAGCATCGAAGAATCTCCAGTGTGAGATGGTTGAATTAGTGGCAAGCCTATCTCTTGGCATGAAAAACCCCTTGCTTCAACTGTAGACAGACTGCTGTCCAAAAAGGACAAAACTTGGTAGCAGGGAAGTCGACAGCCTAGCTCTGCCAAGACAGGGTAGGTAAGTCCTTCATAATTCCTGCTCTATAATCAATGTCTGTCAGAGAAACAGGACCAAAAGGCTGAAGATTGATGCTGTAGTGTATGGAGAGAAAATGGGAACTGTCCAGGCAGCCACTGATATGTCATTTCTTAGTCTTGGAAGATGCAGGCCCCGAACTTCCTACATAATCAGATATATTTATCACTCTCAGGTCTCTGAGGTGGTTGAAGAATAGATAGCTAGAGTCTCACAGTTAAATTTTGAGTTGTTTAGGAATTAAGAGGTTGTTCTGGATCTAAGAAGATGTTTTTATAATTGTGATACAAGTTAGTATGAAAACTGAGTCAGATATAGAACTTTAAACTCATGGAGATGGTTAGATAGTAGAATGTTAAAGTCAGGGACCAAATACATATGGACTGGACATTGGGAATGTATGCTAAGCCATTTACCTCTCATAATTGTGGCCTAATTATTTCTGTTGTTTTGTATAGTATTTACTGTTATAAGAGTAGAAACCATTTGTTGGACTGAAAGTGGGAGCTGTTGGGGGGAAGAGGGTGGAAGGGTGGGACAGGAGTGGGGAGTAGGGAAGGGATTGTGACTGAGATGTAACTTGATGAAATAAAAAAAATAAAGTATAAAAAACAATTTTCACATCCTTCCCAAAATGTGGCATTGGCATTATTTTTCCTTTTAGTTATTCTAAGACGTGTTAAATGATACCTCACTGTAGTTTTGAGTTATATTTCCTCAACAACTAAGGCTGTGATATATCATTTCATTTACCTACTATCTTCTACATATGCTCTTCAATAAGGTATTTGATTATTTTCACCATTTTTTGTACTGGCTCTACGTTTTTTTAATTTTCAGCGTTTTAAAAAGTATTTACTTTTATTTTATGTTTATAACTGTTTTTGCCTGTGTGTATATGTGTACCACATTTACACCCATGAAAGCCAGGAGAGGTTGTATCTCCTAGAACTGGAATTACTGATGGTTATATGCTGCCATGTAGGTTCTGGGAACCAAACCAGGATCTTCCAAAAGAACTGTAAGTATTCTTACCTGTTGAGCCATATCTTCAGCCCCTTGGGTTTTGTTTGTTTGTAGACAGACTTTTACACACTGTAGCCAAGGATGGTCTTGAATTCACTTCTGCCTCAGCCTCCCAAGTATTGGGATTAAAGGCATGTGCTGCCACTACCCGTCTATCTTTTTGGTTTTTATAAGAATTTTAAAAATTTACTTGTACTTATATATGCATGTATATCTGTGGAAGTGTGTGTCGTGTGAGTGCATGTGCTCAAGGAGGCCAGAAGGTATTGGAGCTACTAGATCTGGAGTTATAGACCGGTAGATGAAGAAATGTGAACTCAGGCCCTCTGAGAAGGCAACAAGGGCTCTTAACCACTGAGCCATCTGAGATAAGTCCCAGTGAGAGGTACAGCCTGGCTTTGAATTTACACCAATCCAAATGCCTTAGCCTCCTGAGTGCTGAGATTGGAAACATAAGCTATCATGCCCAGAAATAATAAGAAAATGTGATATGCAAGTTAATATAAAAATTGAACTAATAAAAATAATTATAAAATTCTTATAGTAGGTAGGAAGATTCCCTAATTGTTTAAGTGCCTGTTGTACAATCTTGAGCACTTGAGTTTGGAGCCCCAGAAGTCATGTACAAAGCTGAGGGTGTCAATACAATCCTGTCAATGAGACACTTTGCGCTAGTGGTGCTGCCTTGTAGGCCCCCAGTGTATGAGGAGGCTCTTGGCCCTCATATGACTGCTGAACTGGGGCAGGGGACTGATATGTAGGGACACTCCACTCCAGAGTAGTGGGATGGAAGGGATGGGGGTAGAAGGTGGGAGGGTGGGACTGGGAGGGGTGGAAAGAGGGCACTGTGATGGAGATGTAACCTGAAGTAAACATAAAAAGAGAATGCCAGAACAAAACCCAGTAAGTACTTCTTCTGAGAATTCAAAAATGATCAACAACAAAATATTGTTGTTGGGACTCTGCCTCAAGAAAAAAACAAAACGAAAACCCCTAAAAGTAAAACACTGTTTCAAAGGAGAAGGAATATATAAATTTGTTACAGATGGTGGGAAACAAGAGTTTTTAAGGAAGGAGTAAATATGATTAACTAAGGCCTTTGAAAATACTACTTTGATAATTGTTTGGCAGGTAGATTTGGGAGTAAAAATACATGGATTAAGAGACGACTTAAAATGGTATTTTAAAGGTGCTGTGAATGCTGCACCTTCTGTGCAGCCAGCACTCAGAAAGGCAGGCAGGAGGACAAAGAGTTTGAGGTGAGAGCTCTTTGAAAATGAGAGCAGCAGAAAAGAATGAAGAGAGTGTGAGACACAAACATGACATTGCTACACAGCATGTTGGAAGTGGAGGGTGAGTGAGGTGAAGAATGAATACAGCACAGGCTCGTAGTCTAGTATTAAGGCAGATATTTATCTGGCCATCCACCAAGATTTACTGAGCATCTACTGGGTGACAGGCACAGTTCTAGACAGAGGTGTCAAGGGGTGGCCTTGGAACCAAGTTTAATGGGGGAAATCACCAACAAAAAAAAATTACAATGAAAAGGAAGAACACTATAAAAAGAATTTCTATCTTACTAATAAGCCTTTAAATTATTGGGATTTGAGCATTATTATTGGAAATTTTACTAATATATACTTAAAATACATATTTTTATTGTACATACTTAAATATAAACTATGTGACTATAGTGGCACACACCCATAGTGGCAATGCTTGGGGTAAGGCTAAGGTAGCCAGTCTGGACTATTTAGTAAGACTATGTCTTAAAAGACCAGAAATAGATGTTGGGAATGTAGCTTGATGGCACAATACTTGGAGGGAGGATCTGGATTTGTTCCCCAGCACTGGGGGAAAAATACACGTACACACATTTAATGCCAGTTAATAATACAAAAAGGGAAACTCTTACAAGGAAGCTACTAAGGTACAATCAACGTTAAAATATACCTTTAAAAAGATATGAATTGATAAATGGTGAGATGGATAGGTATATGATAATAAAAATGCACAAAGTGTTAATGCAGATGGTAGATATAGGAATAAGTCTATCAATCTTCTAACTTTGTAGTACTTTTGAAAGATACTTCCTGAACAGAACACCAACAGCTCAGGACCTCAGATCAACAATCAATAAATGGGACCTCATGAAACTGAAAAGCTTCTGTAAGGCAAAAGACACTGTCATTAGAACAAAACGGCAGCCTACAGACTGGGAGAAAATCTTCACCAACCCACCATCTGACAGAGGGCTAATATCCAAAATCTACAAAGAACTCAAGAAATTAAATGCCAAGAAATCAAATAATCCAATCAAAAAATGGGGGACAGAGCTAAATAGAGAATTCACAAAGGAGGAATCCCTAATGGCTAAGAGACACTTGAAGAAATGCTCAACATCCTTAATCATCAGAGAAATGCAACTGAAGACAACTCTAAGATTCCATCTCACACCTGTCAGAATGGCTAAGATCAAAAGCTCAAATGACAGCACATGCTGGCGAGGGTGTGGAGAAAGGGGTACCCTACTCCATTGCTGGTAGAAGTGTAGGCTTCTACAACCACTATGGAGGTCAGTCTGGCGATATCTTAGAAAACTTGGAATAGCTTTGCCTCAGGACCCAGCCATAACACTTCTGGGTATACACCCAAATGCCTCTTCATGGAATCATGAGGAAATTTCCTCCTCTATGTTCATAGCAGCCTTATTTGTTATAGCTAGAAACTGGAAACAACCCAGATGTCCCTCAACCAAAGAATGGGTTAAAAAACTGTGGTACATCTACACAATAGAATATTATTCAGCTATCAGGAACAATGAAATTATGCAATTTGCAGCCAAATGGATGGAACTAGAAAAGCTCATCCTGAGTGAGCTAATCCAGACTCAGAAGGATGCATATGGCATCTATTCACTTATAGTAGGATTTTAGCTATATAGTAGAAGGTATCAATACTACAACCAACACACCAAAGGGAACTTGGACATAGACTTTTATTTTTTATTTTTATTTTTTTACTTATTTTTTTAATATTTTTTTTCTATTTTTTATTCTTTTTTATCTGTTTGTCTGCTTATTTGTTTGTTTGTTTTTTAGTTCTCTCTCCCGGGCAATGAGACACTTTTCACTGGTGGTACTGCCTCGTAGACCCTCAATGAATGAGGAGGCTTTTGGCCCTCATATGACCTCTCAAACTGAGATGAGGGACTGTTATATAAGGACACCCCACCCCAGAGAAATGGGATGGAAGGGTTAGGAGGTAAAGAAAAAAAATGAAATGTGATGTTTCGGCTTTTACTACTAATTGTCATAAACTGTTTAGGATATTTAAGAAATGCAAACTAATAGTTATGCAAGCCGGTCACTTTGTTAGGTACTATGACAGCCGATTATAGTTATTTTCTAAGCTAATCAGAAATAAAGCTGCTAAGAGCCAAGCAACATCTGCTTATCCTACTATAAGAGATAGATAGGGCCTCTTCAAAAACCTCAAGAGATCTGCAGAATATGGCATTCAAAGATGTTTTCGTAACTTTAGATTTTTTTATATCGAGACATATCAACTCCTGACAGCACCCCTATTCTATTCCAAGTAGAAGATGAGCATCGAAGAATCTCCAGCGGGAGATGATTGAATTATTCTCAAGCCTATCTCTTGGTAGGAATAGCCCCTTGCTCCAACCGTAGACAGAATGATGTCCAGAAAGGACAAAACTTGGAAAGCAGGTTAAGTCGACAGCCTAGCTCTGCCAAGACAGGGTAGGCAAGTCTTTCATAACCCCTGCTCTACAATCAATGTCTGTCAGAGAAGCTGGGCCAAATGACTGAAGATCGATGCTGTAATATATGGAGAGAAAATGGGAACTGTCCAGGCAGCCAGTGGTATGTCATTTCTTAATTTGGGAAGCTGCAGGCCCTGTACTTCCTATAAAATCAGATATATTTATACCTCTCAGATCTCTGAGGAGGTTGAAGAACAGATAGCTAGAGTCTCATAATTAAATTTTGAGTTGTTTAGGAGTCAAGAAAGTGTTGTAGATCTATGAAGATACTTTTAAAATTGTGTTGCAAGTTAGTATGAAAGTTGAGTTAGATATAGAACTTTAAACTCATGGGATGGTTAGATAGTAGAATGTTAAAGTCAGGTGCCAAATACATATGGCTTAGC
>CAJQZJ010000003.1:181983-204822 GCA_907164525.1 Lophiomys imhausi
GCACTGAAGCAGCTCCTCATGACTTACTGCTATACCCATAGATTAGTGTATTTTTCAACCCGCATCACAGAAGCTGCTTATTGCAGTAGATGGTGATTAGTGCAGAGATCCAACTGTCAACATGCAGGGAATAAGAGATCATGGAGTGGTCATCCCCTTGTATCACACTCCCCCCCCCCCCCCTCAGGGATCTACAAGAAAGAGGATGGGGACAAGGGAGGGAGTGGAAAGATGGTAAGAGAAACAGGTGGTAGATGACATCAAGGAAAAAGGGCAGATATACATAGGAACTCATAGTACATGTGACACTATGAACAAGACCTGTGCGAGCTCAAGGTAGACAAAAATCCCAGAATGTTGGGGAGGTAGGTACAAAGTCTCACCCCTACCTGAGGTATTGGCATTTGATTTCTGGTGGGAAAGTTAAGTTTTTTTATAGTGTGACACCTGGCATACTGCGCACACCCCAGGGCAGGCCTCATACAGAGAAAGAGTCAGCCAATACAAACCGGACTTGAGGGAAAAGGGGGGAAGAGAACACATGAAGTTGGGTGAGTAGGTAGGCAGAGGAGGATCTGAAGGTGTTAAGAAAGAGCAAAGAATACGATAAAAATACATTCTATGAAATTCCCGAAAGATAAAAACATTATTATAAAAAAGATTTAGTTGAAGTGTCAATACACACGGAGGTTGGGTAATGTAAGTACTGAAAGAACCAGTTAGTTCTAACAATTAAAATATTTATGGTGGATCTTCTGCATAGTGGCACTAACAAAAGGTAAAACAAACTACTGAATCTAGAACAAATCAGGTTGCTGGATACAAAGTTAATATTAATAAGTTTATTTTTGACCAGTTAATCCTAGCACTCAGGAGGCAAAGGCAAGTGGATCTCTGTTCAAAGACAGTTTGGTCTACAATGACAGCCTAAATTCCAGGAAAGCCAGGACTATATGGTGAGAACCTGTTTCAATAAAACTAAGAATAAATGAATTTTCTTTTCATATACACCAAAAGTAAAGGTAGAAAATAAAAATTAGGACTGAAGAGATGGATAAACACTTGCCAAGCAAGACTGAGGACCTGAGTTCAAATCTCTGATGCCACAATCAAAACTAAAGAAGTTAAACAATTCATGCTTGGAGATAATATGATTCTATATACAGAAAAAAGAAGTATTTCACTAGAAAACCATTAGAATTAATAAATGAATCCACTAAAATAGCAAGATTTAAAATTAACAAAAATATTTCTGATTATAAGACCCCCAATAGCTCAGGCTCTAAGACCAACAATCAATAAATGGGACCTCATGAAACTGAAAAGCTTCTGTAAGGCAAAGGACGCTATCATTACAACAGAACGGCAACCAATAAATTGGGAAAAGATCTTTACCAATCCCATATCAGACAGAGGGCTAAAGAACTCAAGAAATTAAACACCAAGAAACCAAATAATCCAATCAAAAAAATGGGAAACAGACCTAAACTGAGAATTCACAAAAGAGGAATCTCTAATGGCAGACACTTGAAGAAATGCTCAACATCCTTAATCATCAGAGAAATGCAACTCAAGACGACTCTGAGATTCCATCTCACACCTGTCAGAATGGCTAAGAACAAAACCTAAAATGACAGCACATGCTGTCGAGGGTGTGGAGAAAGGGGAACACTTCTTCATTGCTAGAGGGAGTGCAAACTTGTATAAGCACTATGGAAATCAGTTTGGCGATATCTTAGAAAACTTGGAATAGCCCTACCTCAAGACCCAGCCATATCACTTCTGGGTATCCAGCCAAACGATTCGTCACCAAACCACAAGGACATATCCTCATCTATGTTCATAGCAGCCTTATTTGTAATTTCTAGAAACTGGAAACAACCTAGATGTCCCTCAACTGACGAATGGATTAAAAAAAAATGTGGTACATTTACACAATGGAATACTACTCCGCTATCAGAAACAAGGAAATCATGCAATTTGCAGCCAAATGGGTGGAACTAGAAAAGCTCATCCTGAGTGAGCTAACCCAGACTCAGAAAGAAGCACATGGCATCTATTCACATATAATTGGATTTTAGCCATATAGTACAGGATAACTATTATACAACCAATGCACCCAAAGGAACAGGAACATAGACTTTGTTTTCTGTTAATGAGACACTGTGCCCTAGTGGTGCTGCCATGCAGGCCCCCAATATATGAGGAGGCTCTTAGCCCTCATATGACTGCAGAACTGGGGCGGGGCACTGATATGTAGGGACACTCTACTCCGGAGAAGAAGGACAGAAGGGAGGGAGGTGAGGGTGGGAGGGTAGAACCTGGAAGAGTGAATGAGGGCACTGTGATGGAGATGTAACTTGAAGAAATAAACAAAAAATAAACAAAAATCTTTCTTATAATCAATAATGAATTTGCCTAAAATTATTAAAACAATCTCATTTGTGATAGCTACAAAACAAAATACACAGGAAATGAAACACCTGCACAATGAAAATTAAGGAACTCTGTTGAGATACACTGAACAAGACACACACACACACACAAATGTTCCCATGTTTGTGGAATAGACGAATAGATATTGTTAAAATGCCCATATGGCATCAAGATACTATTGACATACCTCAACAAAATAGGAAAAATAACTGTAAAATTCACATTGAAAAACAAAGGGCTCCAAAGTAATTCTGTTTAGTGATGATAGGGACCAAAACCAAGTACTATATCACCGAGATACACTGTGAGCTTTCTTGTTTTTTCTGAGACAGGGTCTTGCTATGTAATTGAAGCTGAACTTGAGCTCACTATGGCTGCTTGAGCTCATGCTCCTGCCTCCATAGCGGTGAGACTGCGCATGCGACTATTCTCAGCTAGCCATTCAGAGCTAATAATAATATTAACAATAACAATAACACATAATTCTAAGACATTCTATGGACACATAACAGTCAAAACAGCATGGCGCTGCCATAAAGGCAAACACAGAAACTAATGAAACAAAAATCAGACTCCAGAAATAAACCTAAGAATCCACAGCACACTAATATGTAACAAAGATGCCAAAACACATTGGATATTATAGAGCCTTTGAAATAAATGGTGATGGAAAACCTGGATGTTCACATGTGAAGGGATGATACCTTCTTTCAGTCTACACAAAAATCAACTCAAAATAAGCCAAAGCCCTAAATGTAACACTACAAACTACATTAAAATACAGAGGAATTGTTTCAAGACACTGGTATAGGCAATGACTTTCTGGACAGAACTTTAAAGGCACAGGAAAAAGTAAAAATTAACAAAAGGGATTAGAACAATCCAAAACCTTTGCAAAGGGAACAATTAAAAAAGTTAAAAAAAAGCCAGGCGGTGGTTGTGCAGGCCTTTAATCCCAGCACTTGGGAGGCAGAGACAGGCGGATCTTTGTAAGTTCGAGGCCAGCCTGGTCTACAAAGCGAGTCCAGGACAGCCAGAGATATTCAGATAAACCCTGTCTTGAAAAACCAAAAAAAAGTTAAAAAAAAACCAAGCTAAAGAATGGGGAAAAATATTTCCTAACATTTTGTCTGATAAAGGATTAATATCTAGAATATATAAAGTCAAAAACCTTAATAAAAATATACACAATCCCATTAAAATATATAAAAATTTAAATAGTTATGTTTCAAACTATAAATAACCATTAAATTTGAAAGATATACTCAATGTATTTAGCTATCAAGGTTATATTAATATTATCTCACTGTATACAGAAAACCAAATAAGTGCTGGCAAGGATGTGGAGAGTAAAGAAATCCTATATACTGTTTGTGAAAATGTTAATATAGCCATCATAGAAAACAACATGGACACTAGCTAAAATAAAAATAGATCAACTATATTATCTAGCTCTCCCAATTTTTGAGTATATAGCCAAAGGAAACAAAGTAAGTAGACAAAAAGGATATCTATTTGCATTTATTTTATTTTTGTACATGGTTTATTGTAGAATTAACCATGAGAGATAACCTAGCAATCAGCCTAGGTGCCCATCAAAAGATGAATAAAGTTCATTTGGTACATATATACACACAATCGATTATAGAGCAACAAGGTATGAACACCTGCCATTTGAAGTAAAATGGACAGAACTGAAGGACATTGTTTTAAATAAGAAAGCTAGACACAGAAAAGATATGTGTGCTAGCTCATATAGAAGCTAGAAATTTTTATTTAAGTGAAGAATAGTGATTAAAATATATTGGAAAGAGTTGGAAGTAGAGGATGGACTTGATTAGTGCAGGATATATGCATATATGGAAATATGACACCCATTAACATGCATACTCAAAATAAAATATTTAGAAAAAAGACATGTTGATGACAGGGACATACTCAGTTTTTCAAAAAAAATTGTAAACCAAAAATTAATAGTATACTTTTCTGAGTATTAAACTTCATTAAAAGTTTAAAAATATTGCCTATAATAGTGCAGGAACATAAATTACCACCTGGGTTGTGGTGATACATATCTGTAATCCCAGTACTTGGTTGGGAGTCACAGGCAGAAGAATTGCAAGTTTGAGGTCTGTGGGGCTACATACCAAGTTCTAGGCAATCTGGATTACTTAAAAAGACTTGGAAAAAAACAGCAGCAGCAGCAGCAACCAAAACAAATGCACACACATTACTTTAGCAGAACAGTACTTGCTAAGCAAGCACAAGGCTCTGAACTGACACCCCAACACCACAAAAAAAATCACCTGGGAATAGAACAAAAGATATGTAAAACTTCCACAAGGAAAGTACGAAGAAGTACTAAAGTCCCAAATAAGTATGGAAATAATATATAGATTTAATTTTAATTTAAACTTTATATGTAAGGATGTTCGGCTTACATGTATGTTTGTACACCATGTGAGACAATGCCTAAGGAGGTCAGAAGAAGGTTGATACCATGGCACTGGAGTTACAGACAGTTATGAGCTGCCATGTGAGTGTTGGGAATCAAACCTGGATCTTCTGGAAGAACAGCCAGTGCTCTTAACTGAGCCATTTCTCCAGGGCATGTATATAAATTTAGAAGATTTGATATTTATTAATTTGTTTAAATATTGGTGTGTGTGGTTGTTTGCACACGCTTGTGAGTTTGTGTGTGGTATCTGTGTATGATCCCCCTATGCATATGTGTGAAGAGACTAGAAGTTGCTAGGTGTCTTCCTCTATTGCTTTCCACCTTATTTTTGAGATAGGGTGTCTCCCTGAAACTGAAACTAGATTGCTTAGACTAGATGGACAACTAGCTGCTGGGATCCTACCTTCTAAGCTGCTGAAATGCCTGGCATTATAGATGCATGCTGCCATACCTGGGTTTTACATGAGTATGAGGATCCAAACTCAGGTACTCACATTTATGCTGTGAGTCCTTTGCCCACTGAGCCATCTCCCCATGTTTACTTAGTTACCTACTTGTTTAATTTTGAAGTAGAATATCTTTAATGGCCAGGATGACCCCAAACTCCTACACCCTTGAGATCTTTCAGCTTCAGCCTTTCAACTGTTGGAGCCACATCATCATAAATTCTATATTATAGAGCACCCAGAAACAGTTCAAGGTATATTAGGGCACTTAATATACATATATGCATACATATAAAAGGAGTGGCGCTGCTTTTCACTGGGGAAAGAAATATTTTTAAAATAGTGCTAGGATAAATGGTTATATGGAAAAACTAGATTTATTATACCATGTATAAAACATTTAGGTAGATAAGAGACTTAACTGTGAGAGATTAAAATTGTGATGCTTTCACCAATAATATAGAATGTCTCCAAGACCTTCCAACCTTAGATTGCTGAATTTCTTAAGTATGACACAAAACAACATATACATGAATGAAGAAAGTGAAGGTTAGGGATGTAGCTGGAGAGTAGAATGCTCACATATGGGAGGTCGTGGGCTCCATCCCTAGAATGAGTTACATGCACACCATACAGGAGTGCAAGAGTTTCGATGAATATAATTATACAAATAATATATAAAGGACTACTCTTTAAAAATACTATAAGGAAACCTGAGTGGTGGCTCATGCCAGTTCTTGGGAGGCTGAGGCAGAAAGGATTGCTGTGAGTTCAAGATCACTCTGAATTACATAGTGAATATTTTTTAAAGGCATACTTGAACAGGTATTTTACAGAACACAAAATACATATAGCAAATAAACATGAAAGGGTAACAGATCCCATAGCCATCAGGAATGAAAATTAAAACCACAATGAAGTATAAATCCATCCCTACTCAACTGGCAAAAATTAAAAATTCTCACAATGGGTTGGGGACAGTCAGTAAAGTGATTGTTTAGCAAGCATGGGGACCTGAGCTCAATCCCCCAGCAGCCTTGTAAAAAGGTTGGCATAGTAGTGCATACTTAGAATCCCAGCTCTGGGGAGGTGGAGACAGACAAGAAAGCTTAAGGAAATGGCAAGGCCCAGGTCCTAGTCTCAAAAACCATGGTGGACACCACCAAAGGAATGACTCCTGAGATTGACCTCTGGCTTCCACACACATGTGCATCAGCATGTATGTCTGCATACACATACACACCAAAACCTTTTTTCAAACTAAACATGTTGGCAATGTGGGGCAAAAAGGAGTCCTTCATTGGAATACAGAGTTTGGAATAGTTTATAGTATATGAACCCAATGACCTTGCAGTTGCACTGGTAGGTATCTACTCTAGAAAAGTTTTTGTATACATGCATGAAGATACACAAAGTTTATGTGGCATGGTTGATTTTAGCCAAAGTCTGGAAACATCTGAAAATTTCCATCAAATATAGAACAAAAAGTGGCACAATCATATAGTAGAATTCTAAACACAATGAGAAAAAAATTATAGCTATATGCCACAGAGTAGCTCTCAAATGCAGAATTGGATAGATGATGCAATACAAAATATATTTACATAAAGGCATAAAATAGGCAAAATTAAATAATATTTAGAGACATATATGCAGGTAGTGTTATTCCCCCTCCAAAAAAAAATTAAAGGGAGGTGGGTGAGATGGTTCAGTGGATAAAGGCAATTTCTGACAAGCTTAATGACATAAGTATGATAAATGTAAATTGCCACATCATGTTTTGCTTTGATTTCCATGGCAATAAACAGAGAAGGTCTTGTACACTTTTGTGCATCAGCTCTTTGTTTGGTACGATGTCCTATAATGGCAATGAGAACTACTTGCATTGTAGTTTGTGTTTCAAAAATGAAAAAGGAAGTTAGGGAAAGGAATGGGAGGGAAAAAGGAAAGGGAAAAAGAAAGTGAAGGGAAGGGGAAAGGGAAAGAGAAAAGGAAGGGAAAGGGAAAGAGAAAGGGAAGGGAAAGGGAAAGAGAAAGGGAAGGGAAAGGGAAAGAGAAAGGGAAGGGAAAGGGAAGGGAAAGAGGAAGGGAAGGGGAGGGACTAAGATCAAAAACATCAGGAATATGGCTGCTAGGAGAGGGAAAGGAAGTTTTATTAACTGAGAGGGGGATGCAGGAGTGCTTGGGAATGTTCTGCTTCTCACCCTAGGTAATAGTTACACAGGTATTTACATAAAAATTATCTGTTCATCTATATCATGACTTCTGTAATTTTCTGGATGTATGCTCCATCTTACCAAAGAAATAAAAATAACAGGGAATCACAAGTGTGGTTAAGCAGGGGGAAGGTTTCTGAGGAATTCGACTGTAAATTGTGTTACATTTGTTAGTGGAATACTATATAAAATGAATACACTACAATGCCTGCAGTATTATAGATGAATCTCACAATTCATAATTTTGGATATAGTTTCCAGATTTATATAAAAAAGCATGACAACCAGTTAAATTTAAATTGCAGAAAAATCATCATTTTATACATTTTTGAACATTTTATTGATCATTACATTTGAGTGTTTGGCCTTCACATATGTTTGTGTACCGTGTGCAGGTCGTGCCCAGAGGGTTCTGCAGAAGGCATGAAGATTCCCTAGGACTGAAATTACAGACAGTTCTGAAATGCCATGTGGGTGTTGGAAATCAAACCTGGGTCCTCTGGAAGAGCAGCCAATGCTCTTAATCACTGAACCATCTCTCCAACCCAAATTGTCATATAAAATGAATTGTCATTTATCTGAACTTCAAACTAGGGTGGGCATACTGTATTTTCTCTGGTGACCTTATACTAAGTGCAAGATACCAGACACAAAAGAGTCTATACTGAAAACTTAACGTTGGACTAGAGGTTTGGACAGTGGTTACCTTTTAAGGAAAATAGAGGAGAGCACAAATGGGCTTCTGGGATGCTTCTAATATTGTTTCTTTATCTGGATGCTATTTATGTGTATTTCACTTTGCAAACACTAAAATGGTACAACTATCATCGGGACACTTTCACGTATGTACACTAATACTTCAGTTGACTCCATAATTGTTAACTTCCTGTAATGAATGTATAATTTATCTGTGGTTGCTTTAAATAGTCCAAAACAAAACAAAAAATAGGGATAAATGTAATGGGAAATATCAGCAGTTATTGACTGAAGGAAGAGTAATACCTGGAAAAGCCAATTAAATTGGAATAGAAATGGTCTATAAACATGAAAAGTATATTCAACTCATGAGACAGCATTTTCACTTACCAAATCAGTAACAGTACTTAATAAAAAAGAAATAATCTCATGCTGTGCCTATTTGAGAGTAAGATTGTATCTATTTAAAAATTCTGTGTTTTGGGGGAAGATGGAAAATTGAAGGTATCCCATATACCCTATATTCCCAAATAGCTGCTGGGCCAGTCATAAAAGTGGGGATACATGAGTATGAACCTGACAGAAATGAAGGATTGCTCATTTCTGATACCTCTTCCAGGCTGACTGATGGCATGTCTAATGCTTAGTGTTGGCTCAGGGAAAGAAAGCACTATACCTTTTCAATGTAAATGGCTACTATGGCTTGAGCCTCAATGAACAAAGTTAAATGATATACCCAAGGGACTAAAAAGACAGAGAGTAGAAGCAATATACTAAAACACAACTTTTGTTTTTTTTTTAAAGTTAAAGGAAGCAGAGAACTTCTATTTAAAAAAACTTTCTAAAACAACAGAATCTAAATATTATTTGCCAAAACAGTGCCATTTATCATTCCAAAAAATAAAACATTAAAACCATTCCAGTTTAATTTGGGACTACATTCCCATGAGAAAAATAACTTCATAAAGCCAAGGTATTTCTTCAACATCCTTCTTGCTCATAAATAAAAAAAGGCAAGAGAAATTAATGGCAATAAATATTGGCAGAGGTAATTTTCTTTGTACTAATTTCATATCAAAACATTCTCAAGACTCTAATTAATAAAAACTATATTGGAACACATGTATATTACCAAATGGATGAATTTTAAGAACATAATGTTGAAGAAATTAGTTACAGAAGACACATCCATAATGGAACCATTTAATTTTAGAAATTGGCAAAATATCAAAACTTATTGCTAAAAGGTACAAGAGATTTGTATAGAATAGAGAAATGAATGAAAAAGACAAATGTGACAGCCCATACTTAGAATAGTAGTTAAATCTGTCCCTTAATCCAATGTAACCTGACCCAATTCCTTAGACTGCTTTAGCAAAAACCCTTAAGAAGCTCAGTGGGAAAAATCTATTCTTTCTCAGCTTTCATTATATACTAACACTGAAACATTTGCCACGAATGACAATCCCTTTTGTATAGAGACCTATACACTGGTTTCTAGGTATCACACCAACCTGTTTCTTCAATGTCTTTATTTTACTGCTTTATTCTGGCCTTAAAATGTGAGTGTTCCTTGCTATTATGTAGTGTTGGCTTTCTCATTATCTAGTTGCATAGTTTTCAAATATTTGTCTCTAGCCCAGATGTTCTACTATGATCTTATCCTGAATTCACTACCTCTTCTTGGACTTTTTCTAATATGTATTCCAAATCTGACACACTCCAAATCAAATTCAGAAGTTTTTCCTCTGTGTTCTCCTTTCCAATAGTCACTTGACAGCAGGGGACATTGAAATAAAAGCACATTAGGTAATTTGATTATTGTTGCAAGCATCACACTTATACAAACTGAGATGCCCACGATCTTCTGGAACCAAAGTTATACATGTGGTTCACTGTTGACAGTCATGATTGTGTGACATATGGCTGTGCTTCATTCCTGCCTTTCCTTCAAGATCTTCTGGAACCAAGTTATACATGTGGTTCACTGTTGACAGTCATGGTTGTGTGACATATGGCTGTGCTTCATTCCTGCTTTTCCTTCAACTCTTAGCACCTTTCACTTTATCTAGGACTCAACTACAGGTTTTTTCATTAACTTCTTTGCCTCACAAAAAAAAAAATATCAGTCACTTGGATATACCTGCTTCCCACATTCTCAGTAATACAACATGTAGCAATATTCTGATGGGCTATATCCATCTTCTCTGCAAGTATTACAGAAGATCTAGCAACTTAGATGGGAACAATCTATGTTCTTGAAATTCATCCATTTGGTAATATACTTCTGTTTCAACTTCTAATTTCTCAACAGGTAGAAAGTGATTCCTTCTAATAGAGGAAGATTTATCTTTGAGAATGGCAACTGACATAATTCCACTAGTAAAAGCTACACCCATAAGACCCTCTAACACCCTCAAAAACTACTTCAAATGCTAATAAGCACCTATCAAACTACTAGCAGTCTTAATTCAGCTGAAGTACACAAATATTAGTAGTGTAACTTGTTCCTTTATTAGATATCACTCAAGACAAATATACAAAAAGAAATTAATAGCTACAGTCAGGATACTAGTTATTAGGATTTCTGCTATTTTTTAAACTATGAATTTGTTTAATTAGCACAGCTCTAAGGATAATAAGTTGTGGGTCTTATTTATATTCTTATTCAAATAAAATCTGAGACAATTTAAACTGCAAGTCATTTTAGGTGAAAATCTTTTTAAAAGAGTTCTTAATTTTTACATATACACACTGAAATAGGTAAAACAAGACATTAAGGGCTTGTTTCAAAATATTATCAATCTATGGCCATACCACACTGAATGTGCCTATCTCCTCAAAACACTATCAGAGAACAAAAGTAGGTAGGATACAGATGAAGCAAGACTGGTCACAAATTAATTATTGTTAAAACTGTTTGAGACATGTAGGGGAGTCATAATACCATCCAGACCACTTTTGTGCATGCTAGTAAAACTTTTTAAAGGGAAAGAGAAGAAGTAAACTCAGTTTCAATCCAAGATGTCATACAAAGAATATACAATCAAACAACCCAAGAACATTGAGAAAGGATAAACATAAAAATGTAAGGCTAGTAAACCAATCTGTCAAATGTGACTAAAAAAAGTAGAAAAGATATGCAAACGACTAAAGCACACAAAATTACAGAGATAGGTTAAAGTACAAAGTAAACCTATTTGCAATATTATGTCAACAAATTTGAGAATCTACACAAAATGAATAATTTTCTGAAAAACATGAATTAGGAAAATTGAATCAACATATTAAAAATCAAATCATAAAAAAACACATTTGAAACAATTCCCATCTTATACAAATGGTATTAAAACAAAACTGGAAGCTTTCCAAATCATTTCATATTTAAATTAATACTAGATATGAAAGCACATATACCAAACAATATATAGGTGCTCTCTCACAAGCCCAAGACTTGCAAAAGTCCTAAGTCATCACTAAGACAATAGAGAGAAAGAAAAACATCTCATGGCCAATTCAGTAAATCACAGAAATTCTAGCCAAGCGTAGTAGCACATGCCTTTAATCCCAGTGCTGGGGAGGCAGAGGCAGGTGGATCTCTATGAGTTCAAGGCCAGCCTGGTCTACAGAGTGAGTGACTTCTAAGAAAGCCAGGGCTACACAGAGAAACTCTGTCTCAAAAAAAAAAGAAAATCTATTTTTATAATTCTAAAAACAGAGTGGAGGAAAAATCAATGATAAATGATAAAATACATTGTGGTTCATGTAGCACAGGCTGGCCTCAAACTCAGTATGTAGCTGATGATGGCCCTTAACTCCTGATCTCCTCCTGCTTCTACTTCCCACATGTTGGGATTATGGTGTATCTACCTGGAACTCATTTCTTATTTTAAAATATATATATAACTAGGTCTGGAGAGAGGGCTCAGTGGTTAAGAGCACTGGTTGTTCTTCCAGAGGACCCAGATTCCATTCCCAGTACCTAAATGGTGGCTCACAACTCTCTCTACTGGGCTCTGTGGGTACCAGGCATACATGTGTGGTGTAGAGTCATACAAGCAGGCCAAACACCCATAACACATAAAATAAAACAATAATTTAAAAGTGCAACTAATTAGCAGATTAGCACTAAAAGACCACTTCTTTAACTTGATAATGGCTATATGCTATAAACATACAGTAAACACTGGAAACTTCTTAGAGTATAAAAACGAACAAAAAATATGAACACCAACTATCACTGGTACCATCCAGCATAATCCTGATGAAGTTAATGAAAGAAGTGAGGCATAAATATCTGAAATAAAAAGACTAATGTATCTAATTGAAAATAATATGGCATCACTCAGGAGGCAGGGGCAGAGGCAAGTGGATCTCTGTAAGTTCAAGCCCAACCTGGTCTACATAGTAAGTTCTGGACCAGCCACAGAAAAGACAAAAAGAAAAAAAAAAGAAGGAAAGAAAAATGAAAACAAAAAGAAAAAGAGAAGAGGACAGTAGATACCCACTTAGTCAATCTCTGAAACTCAACTGGTAGATGAGAAAAGCTAAGAAAGCAATGAAGTAAGGTAGTTAGGTACCAGACCAAGATCTAAAAAGGAATATTTTCCTATGCAGACATAAAAAAACAGAAAGAAATACTCAAAATATCAACAAAACAATAATATTTTGGAGTAAGCCTAACAAGACATGTGGTAAGTGAATTGTATCAAGACAAACCTTACTAAATGACATAAAAGGAAATTTGAATGAATGCAAAGAGATCATGCTCCTGGATAAGTAAACCAAATTCTTCTTAATTTATTAATTTAATTCCAAGTTTTAGTACTTGACAATCTCATTCTAAAATTCTCAGAAAGCAATTCTGACAAAAGAAAAGCAAGGGGAACTTGTCCTTCCAAAGAGTAAAACATACTATCCACCAGACTCTTGTTCTCATGAACAAATCGACCTATAGTGCAGAATAGTCTAGAAGAAAAATCCTACATGCAAGGGTTATTGTTTGTTTGTAGTACTGGAGATTTAACAAAGGGCCTGGTGCATGCTAGGCAAGTATTCTACCACTGAGCTACATTCCTTGCCTAAGGAACTTCTCTTTAATAATTAGTGCTTAAACAACAGGATATCCATGTAAAGTAAAAATGACCCTCATTTCCTATCTCATTTTATAAGCAAAAACTAATTTAAGACAGATCAGAACCAAACACAAACTAAAGCTATGAAACTTCAGGTAGGAATACACTTAATGATTTTGTAGTAGGCAAAGACTGAATAGATGGGACATCAAAAAACAATATTCCATTTAAGAAAATTTTGATGGCTTGGACCACATCAATATTAATTTTTTTGTTCAACAAAAAAAAATCATTAAGGGCTGGAGAGATGGCTCAGTGGTTAAAAGCACTGGCTGTTCTTCCAAAGGACCCAGGTTCAAATCCCAGCACCCACATGGCAGTTCACAGCTGTCTGTAATTGCTGTGTGGTTCGGCATGCCTTTAATCCCAGCACTTGAGAGGCAGAGGCAGGTGGATTTCTGTGAATTCAAGGCTAGCCTGGTCTACAAAGTGAGTCCAGAACAGCCAGGGCTACACAGAGAAACCCTGTCTCAAAAAACAAAACAAAAAAAAAAATCATTAAAAATAGGTATGATGGGGCTGGGCAGTAGTAGCATACACCATTAATCCTAGCCCTCAGAGGCAGGTGGATCTTTGAGCTGGAGGCCAGCCTGGTCTACAGAGAGAGTTCAAAGACCACCAGAGATACACAGAGAAATCGTGTCTCAAAAAACCAAAGATATGATGAGTTAATAATATAGTTTGGTGGGTAACAGCACTTAACACCAAGCCTCATGACCTGAGTTTGATCTCCAGAACCCACATTGTAGGAGAGAAACAACTCCTACAAGTTGTTCTCTGACCTGCATCATGGTATGTGCTTTTTGCAATTATATATACAATTATATAAACACACACAAATGCAAAACCAAACAGGCAAGAACCAAGTGTGATGGTACATATCTATAATCTAGCAGTCAGAGGCAAAGACAGGAAGGAAAATACACAGCTCAAGGCTACTTTAGGCTACATAGTAAGTTCCAGGCCAGCTTGAGTTACAAAGAAAAACCCTATCTCAAAACAAGCAACAAGCAAATAAAATGCAAACAAAAAAAGAGATAAGTTGCAATCTGGAAAAGAATATTTGAAACTCATATACTTCCTACTTGAGCCCAGAAAACATTAATAACTATAAATCTCAGCAAAAAGATGGAAAAAATCAAGTTCTGAAAGATTTGAGCAGGCACTTAAGAAAAAGGTTATGTAGAATAGCCAGTAAGTGTATGAAAAGGGAGTCAGCAATCATCTAGAAATGCAAATTAAAATTATGAGAATATATACCATTTAACACCTATCACAAGGTATGAAACAATTTGAATTATGAAGATATGAAGAAGTGAGCACTCTCATACACTGGTGATGTAAAATGGTACCAAGTATGTTAAAGAACTGCTAATCACTTTCTTATCAACTGAAGCATGTATTTACCTTCTTGCAATCAACCCTAAGTATGTCCTGGAGTGAAATTAAAACATGTTCACAAAAGGCCACATACACAAATGTTCTCACACCAGCATTATTCGTAAGGGCTAAACTTTGAAATAACTCAACAAGTCAAATCAGTGTCTAATCCAAGGCTAAAGGCTAGAACATTATTCCAAACTACAAAGAAACAATCACTAATCAAAGCAAGAATATACATAAGCTTCAAAAACATGTTGAGCTGACGAACACAGCTTAGTAGTACAGCACATGTCTAGCATGTGCAAAGGGATAGGTTCAGTTGTCAGCACTGCAAAACAAACCAAAAACATCCACAGCAATATACCGAGCAAAACAAGCCAGGTGACACACATACACTACTATATCATCACAGTTATAAGAAGTCTAAGAATGTGAAAAATTAATCTATTGTGCCAGAAAACAGTAATTGGTTACTTCAAGTAGAATGGGGATAAAAAGGGGGAAGGAAATTTCAGGGTGGGATAGAAATGTTGCCTATCATGTTTTTGGAAGTTGTGAAATCTCTTTGTGGCTAAGAAAAGCCACTGAGGCCAACAATGTCCCTGCATGGAGGCCTGGAGAGGCCCTTATGTGAAGCTGTGAAGGTGAAGACGAGATTTCCTTGGAGACCCCAAGATGTTGGAGATGCCAGAGTTGTGGGATACCTGCCAAGGAAAGCTGCTAACAGGGTGTGGAACCAGCCCAAGAAAGAGAAGTGTGTTGCAGTCAACACAGCTGAAATGAGTTGGAGATCTGAAGAGCATTTTAACATCAGACAGAAATGCAGAATTTTGAGTTGGCCCTTGTAGTCTTTGGTCTTGCTTTGGTTAAATATTTCCTCACTATGCTCCATTTCTTCCCTTTTGGAAGGGTAATGTGCCATTATATGTTGGACGTATGTGATCTGCTTTTTGATTTTGATTTTACAGAGGGTAATAGGAGATTGCATGAGTCTCAGAAGAGACTTTGAACTTTTAAACAGTATATGGCGACTTTTGAAGTTGGACTGAATTCATTTTTGTATTATGATATGGCTACAAGTCTATGGGGGCCAGAAAACAGAATGTGGTAATTTCAATAAGAATGGCCCCTATAGACTCATATATTGAATTGTTCTATTTTTAAAATGCATGCACATGTACACACACAAAGACACATGCACACAAAAAAATTTATGTGTCTATATAAAATCTAGGATCCACAATAAGCGAAAACATAATTTTTTTTTCTGTCTGGCTTATTTTAGTTAATATAATCTCCATTTGGTTCTATTTTCCTACATGGGGCACAACTGTGTTCTTTGGCTAAAACAACTAAAATCACCCTTATTTTTGTAATGATTCATTTATATTTTATATGTGTACATCTGGATATATGTGCATGTATGAACATAGAGGTCAGAAGAGGACATCAGGTGTCCTCCTCAATCATTTTGTGTTTATTCTTTTGAGGCAGGTTCTCTTCTGAACCTGGGGCTCACATTTTCTCAACTAGGGTGGAAGCCTGCAAGCCAAAATGCTGCCCTGCCCCTTTCTCCACCCCATTCTGAACTGCAGGTATTAGTAAAATGTCTGGTTTGTTACAAGAGTGCTGTGATCCAAACTGTGATTCTCATGATTGCGTAGCAAATTCTCTAAACTGCTGAGACATCTAACTCCAGTCTTAAGGTTTTGCTATGGGCCCAGTCTGGCCTAGAACTTACAATCCTTTTGCTTCAACTTCATTTTTATTTTGTTAATCTTTTTAGTCATCTATTTGAATGAATTAGTAGTGTGGCCGTTTTGGAGGAAGTGTGTCACTCAGAGTAGGCTTTTAGGTCAATTGCCTATATACCAGGCCCAGTCTCTCAGAGTCAGTCAGTCGGTCAGTCAGTGAGTCTGTCTGTCTGTCTCTGCTTGTGGATTAGGATGTAGTTCTCAGCTACTTCTCCAGCACCATACCTGCATGCCACCATGCTTCCTGCCATGGTGATAATGGAATAAGCCTTTGAAACTGTTAGCAAAACTCGAATTAATTTTTTTTTGTAAGAGTTGCCTTGGTCATGGTGTCTTTTCACAGATTAGATTTTAAAACAAGTGCGTAGTGATAGATATACTAACTGGATTGACTTTGTTAATTATTTCACAATGAATTCATATTACCCAAACATCACACTATCTTGAACACATATGATGATTATTTGTAAAAAAAAAAAAAAAAAAACTCAATAAATCTGAAAAGATCACTCCAATAGTAACCAATTCTAAATATTCAAAAACATATAAGACTTGAGATTTGCTCAAGCAATGAACAAATGCAAAGGTAGAGTTGTAAAGTGCCTAAGTGTGGAAGGTATGTCCCTCTACGTGCACAAAGCCCTTGTAAATGATGGAAGATTTCTAAGTCCAATCTTTAAGGAAATGTGTGACTAATTAGCCTATCACTAAACTAAGTAAGCAGAGACTTCTGTCATGGCAAACTAGAGAAAATCCAAACTACAGAAAATTGGTTCAACAAAGCTACAGGCTGAAAACAAACAAACAACAAAGAAACAAATGAAAGCACAAAAATACTGTGGCCATGTCAAAAATGATGGAAAGCACTTGACAAATATCCATATCTAATAAAAGGAATGCTCAACAATCCAGCACAGTGCTTCTTCAACATGGGTGGAGGCTTCTATGAAAAATGCATAGCAAACATACACTTAATGTACAATACCTGTTTTTCCTCCCAAGAACAAGAACATGACTCCCAAGAACAAGAACTTACTACTTCTATCAAATAATGTACTGAAGCTTCTTCTACAAGGACAAGTAGGCAGAGAAGAAAAAGAAGTTAAGAAATAAAAGCATCCAGATTAGAAAGAAGTAAAATTTTTCTCCTCACAAATCACATAATCCTGTAGATAATCATCCCAAAACTATTGGAACCAATAAATTGTGTAGGCCAATGGATACAAGATCAACTTATTAAGCTCAGTAACAATTTACTGTGAAGTTAAGAAAACAATTCCATTTTAATAGTTCTGACAAGAATACTTAGAAATAAAATTAACAGAAGCTTTAAAGTAACACTTCAAAAATATAAAGCTCATTAAAAGATAGTAAAGAAAAGGACAGCGCTCATGACTGTAAGACTGAACACCGCTGAGGTAGTAATGCTCTCCAAATAGATCTGCTGATTGGAGACAACACCTATGAAAATTCCTGCTGGTTTCTTTGTAAAACTCCACAGGTGGATCCTCAAATTACCATGGAAATTTAAGGAATTCCGAATAACCAATGCGATCTTGAAAAAAATTGTTGGAGGTGTCATATTTCTTAACTTCAAAAGTTGAGCAATTTAAGTCAGGGAGGCACTGGTGAAAGCAAACAGAGATAGATCCGTGGAATAATCTAATCGCTTCTTTACAGGGGAGCCAACAAGATTCAGTGAGGAAAAAAATAGTCTTCAAACACATGATACTGGCTAACTAGATATCCACATGCAAAAGATTGGAAATAAGGAAATAATCTTAACATTACATACAAAAATGAGTTGAAATGAAACAGACATAAATAAGATACGAATGGTCATTTTCCCCAAGAAGATATACAAATTGTTAATGAGTACATGAAATAATGCTGAAGATATTTATCCATGAATTAAATATAGGTAAAAACCACAATGAGATACTGTTTCATACCTACTATGAGGGCTAGAATTAAAAGGACATAAATACCTGGTGTGATGGCACATGCCTTTAATCCCAGCACTCAGGAGGCCAAAATAGATATATCCCTGTGAGTTCAAGGCCAGCAAGGAATACCTAGCAAGTTCCAAGCCAGCAATTCTATTCTTACATATATACCAAAAAGGAAGGAAAACATACATGTTTAAGAAAAAGGTTATGCACAAATATTTATGATCAATAAGGTGGTGGCACATGCCTATAATCCCAGCAATTGGGAGGAAGAGGCAGAAAGATCAAAGTTCAAGGCCAACCTTGGCCATATAACAACTTCAAGGCCAGCCTGGGCTGCATGATACCTCATTGAAAACAACAAACAAACAAATAATTCATAGCAGCATTAGCCAAAGGAACCAAAGAAACAAAGACAAACAAAAAACAAAAAACTGATAACCTATTAAGCATCTGTCAAGGGAACGATGCATCAATAAAAAGAGTTATTTCTATAAAGTGAAATACTAATTCTGAATAAGAAGGAATGAACTATGCTAAAACAAGGATGAATTACAAAAACACACTTTGAGAAAAACAGTCAATAGGCTGGAGAGATGGCTCAGCCGTTAAAGGCTAGGCTCACAACCAAAAATATAAGAGAAAAATAGTCAATGAAGGGCTGGGGCTGTG
The DNA here is from genome assembly GCA_907164525.1 of Lophiomys imhausi. NCBI lineage: Eukaryota > Metazoa > Chordata > Mammalia > Rodentia > Muridae > Lophiomys > Lophiomys imhausi. The sequence continues at coordinate 201,129 of CAJQZJ010000003.1, forward strand.
TAGCTCAGGATTAGCATGCGCAAGAACTTAGGTTCAGATCCTAGGACTAGCTCAGAAAACTATCAGCAAACTGCTAATGGATATTAATTTCTTTGGGAGAAGAAAAAACACTGTAGAATTTATTTTGGTGATGGTTAAAAAACTCCTCCTGAACATCCTCAAACTGACTCCTATATTTTAAAAAGGATTGAATTATAGGGTATGATACTTATAACTTTATAAAAATGAAAGTTGAAGTGGAGTTAACAAATAACCAAGAAATTCTATTCATTTGTATATTCTCAAGTTATATTTAAGGTTTGTCTAAGGTCAGGCATACTGGTACAAACCTTTAATTCCAACACTCAGGAGGCAGAACACCCCAGGCTAGTCTACATATTGAATTCCAAGTGAGCCAGAAATAGAGTGAGACCCTTTCTCAAAACAAAAACAAAGACAGTTTGTGTGAAAACTTATATAGAGAGGCTTAGAGAACAATATATACAACAGCCTACTTGGAAAATTGATAAAGGGACAAAATGTAGTATATCCATACAACTGAATAGTACTCAGCAATAAAAAAGAATGAAGTAAACTGGGGGCAGTGGCACACACTTTAACCCCAGTACTCTGGAGGCAGAGACAGACAGATCTCCAGGCCAGCCAGGTCTACAAAGTGAGTCCAGGACAGCCAGGGCTCTGTTACACAGAGAAGCCCTGTCTCAAAAATAAATGAAGTACTCGTTAACATGCTACATGAGTTTACCTTACAAATCTTATGCTAAGTGAAAGATGCCAGTCACCAAAAGTCATATACTTCCTCTAGAGATACACAGAAATGGGGGATAGCTACTAATGGGTTATGGTACTTCTCTTTTTGTTTTTTCTTTTCTTTTTTTAATAATTTATTTGTTGCTTCAGGTTACATCTCCATCACAGTACCCTCTTTCCACCCCTCCCAGTCCTGCCCTCCCACCCTCTACCTGCTAACCCTTCCATCCTACTCATCTGGAGTGGAGTATCCCTACATAACAGTCCCTCGCCCCAGTTCAGCAGTCATATGAGGGCCAAGAGCCTCCTCATACACTGGGGGCCTACAAGGCAGTACTACCAGTGAAAAGTGTCTCACTGCCAGGAAGAGAAAACTAAAAAAACAAACAAACAAACAAAAAAGTCTATGTCCATGTTCCCTTTGGTGTGTTGGTTGTAGTACAGATATCCTGTACTATATAGCTAAAATCCTACTATAAGTGAATAGATGACATATGCATCTTTCTGAGTCTGGGATAGCTCACTCAGGATGAGCTTCTCTAGTTCCATCCATTTGGCTACAAATTGCATAATTTCATTGTTTCTGATAGCTGAGTAATATTCCATTGTGTAGATGTACCACAGTTTTTTAATCCATTCTTCAGTTGAGGGACATCTGGGTTTTTTCCAGTTTCTAGCTATTACAAATAAGGCTGCTATGAACATAGATGAGGAAACTTCCTTATGATTCCGTGAAGAGTCATTTGGGTGTATACCCAGAAGTGGTATGGCTGGGTCCTGAGGCAGAGCTATTCCAAGTTTTCTAAGATATCACCAGACTGACCTCCACAGTGGTTGCACAAGCCTGCACTCCCACCAGCAATGGAGGAGGGTTCCCCTTTCTCCACACCCTCACCAGCAGTTAAAGGCTAGGCTCACAACCAAAAATGGTAATTCTCTTTAGGGTGATACAATATTTTGAAATGAGATTGTGGTGATGCCTGGAAAACTCTGAACATACTAAATACACTGACACACAAAGTTTTAAATATAAGTGAATTATATTTCAATCATGTAAATCTCCCCCCCCCAAAAAAAAAACAACTCAAAACTAGACACCTAAAAAGGAAGATAAGAATCTTCAAAATTATAGCAAGAAGGCTAAAACATAAAGTGCAAATATAAAAAAAAGAAGTGCACATATAAAAACTCATTCAGAAATGAAAGCTGGATGCCAAAGAAATAGTTCATGCACATCACTGAGTTACAATCATGCTAGATGGTTTCTAATAGCACCAAGTTTCATGCTTCTCTAGCAAACGACTTGAAGATGTGGAAACCATGCCAATAAGGTTTACACATGGCAACATCTGCAAGGGACAGCGAGTACTTAGAACAACAGAATTGAAGAAGTGGATGGATATAAATTAAAACTAAAATTTACTGCACCAGATGGAATCTAACCAAGGGAGAAATCCAAATTTCACAACTGAATTTGTGAATTAGGGCAAGGGAAAGGAATCATTTTTCATTATTTCTGAAAGTAATCTCAAATTTGAACTGCAAATTTGAACTTACTTAGAAGGTGATCTGAAATAGTCCCTTCAAGATATCAACAAAACCAGGAGAGTTTTCACCAAGAGCTATGACCTTAATTGTCTCACCCTCTTTCAAACGATCTCCTTCAGCCTTGGTTTTCTTCTGTCTTTCTGATCCGGCAAGGTCTACAAGATGCAGCTTGGAACGAAAACTGCTATTTCTGTGATGATTAATAGAAAGACACAATGAAAACAATACACAAGTTTGAAAGTAGCTGAGTTATCAGAGCTGACTGGCCAGCTCTCATTTCTCTCAAGACAGTAAAAGTAGTTCCAGTGGTTATTAACATGAATCCTTCTAAAGTCTGAATGTCAAATCAACCAAAGCAGCCACCTGACATTCAGCCTTCAAAGAATACAATTGTGACACCCTAACTTACTTGTCATTTTTCTTCCTTTGTTCTATGATGATTGTAAAGATGGCATGAGATCGAGATGACTGGGAGTTCATAGCTGTGGAGGCCACAGTCCTGGAGTTGTTACCCTGCTCTAGACAGGAAACAGTGTCTGAGGCAACTAGCACGGTCTTCTCCGTCAGTCCCACAATCTAATTTCAAGAGAAAAAAAGCTTTCTTGGTTCATTCTTCTAATACTTGGATAGAAATACATGGATTAGTGAGAGAAAAAGGCATTCCTGTTCTAGGAAAATATTAGTATATACAAGGGCTGTGAAAAGGAGGTCTTTTTAACCAGGAACTCTATGATGATGTCTGAAAACCAAGGTCTCCAATCTTCCCTACAGAACTGAGAAAAAAAAAGTACTAGATAATACTGGAGTTAGAGAAGGTCTCTAGATCTTGGAGGGTAGCTGGCCTCTAGGGAGTTCTAAGTGAAAAGTCAACTTATGCCATAAAAGAGATCAAGTACAACACACAATGCTAAGGCATTTCTCTATGCTCCATATTTCTTCCTGTATGTCCAATCTCTTAAACTCCACTTTCTTCTAGAAAAGACAGCATGGCAGTTTTCATTGGCTTAGGAAGCCACACATATCAAGTTTTGGGCACAGTACTTTAACTACCTGGGGGAACTTATACAAGTTACTCTCTTAGAAATTTTGGGGTGTGGGTGATAGGACTAGATTATTCATGAATTTCATGCTAGCCTTTGTACGCTATGACTATATTCCTAGATCTGTATCTGTGAATCTAATTTCTCTTCCTTTATTTCTAGCTGCTGACTACTTATCCTTTGGAATCAGTCATCATAAACCAAATTCATCTTGTTTCCACCAATATCAATTCTCACTACTGCTCCATTTATATTAACAGCTCTATCCTCATAGTCTCAAAATTTCAAATCACTGCCAGTTCCTCCTACTCCTCCATATCCCATGTATCACTAACTCAGATATTCTTGGGAATTGA
>CAJQZJ010000003.1:240417-265051 GCA_907164525.1 Lophiomys imhausi
AAAAAACAAAACATAACCAGACCAGACATAATCAAAAGTGATGGTATACACCTTTAATTCTAGCACTTGGGAGGGAGAGGCAGGAGGATTTCTCTGAGCTCCAGGCCAAACTAGCTACATGATGAGTTCCTGGACAGCCAGGGCTACATAGAGCAGTGGTTCTCAACCCTCCTAATGCTGCAACCATTTAGTACAGTTCTTCATGTTGTGGTGACCCCCCCCAACCACAAAATTATTTTCCTTGGTATTTTATAACATAACAGTCTACTACTGTAATATAATGTAAATATTGCTGATGGTCTTAGGTGACCCCTGTGAAAGGGTGTTGTTCTACCTCCCGCAGTGATTGGGACCCACAGGTTGGGAACTGCTGTCTCAAAAACAAATAAACCACCCTAACCCTAGGGGTTGGAAAGAATGGCTGCTATGGAAAGCCCAAATACAGTGTCTATCAAATTAGGCAGAGATGAGCTATGATTAGGGAAAATGGGTTTTGATGCCTGAATTCTGAAAGTTCTCAAGTCAGTTTCCAGCCCCTAAAGTTTACAGTAAGGATGGTAGTAGAGTTAAGGTGACAAGTCATATCTCAACTAGGAACAGCTTCTAGTAAAAAGGAATTCTGACCCCATGATCTTCACTTAAACAAAGGAGCCACTTTTGGCTAATGTTTTCCACTACCGCTTACATAGAAAAATGGGACTGGCATTTAACATCCAGTGAAACATGCTTCTCTGCTTCCTCACTTCCTACCCCAGAAAAGCAAAGAAAAAAGATACGCCCTTTTGTTCTGTAGTGGAGGTGAAGCCATTTATGGAAGGAAGGGCAGGAACTGTACTAGAATAGCCTTAGTCTTGGTGTATGGATAGTGACAAGCAATTTTTTTAAAGGTTCAGAGACTGAAGATGATTTTGTCCTTTTGGACTCTATGATGGGGGGTGGGTGAACTTTGCCTCCTAACCATCATAGGGTAATCTAGGGTTATCTAAAAGTAAATGGTGGTGGGTAACTAGAGACAGAGCAATGGATATGTCATAAAGAGAAATGGTTATTTTTCACACTGCAATTTTTGGTAGTGGTCTCAATAAACATCACATTAAGGTCCTTAGATTATTCTTCGCCCTCCTCTGCAGAGACCTGCCTAGGCAGAGGAAAATAAGTAAAGGGGCCAGATAGTAAACATATATAGTTAGTGGATGAGGTTAAATCCTTTTTACATATAATGATGCTGTCCTAGGACCTGGAACACTAGAAGCCTTGAGCCCATAACTTTTTCTAATCCAACACTGGTTTCTGCTCCCTCAAATATACCAGAGCACAGTAGGCCCTCCATGTGAGGACTGGACTTGTAGGCATGCAAACCAACAAATCTTATCATTTGTTGGTCAGATTAACCATGTCACACACCACATTGATGACATATCACCCCTTTCTGCCCATCCATCTAGTACATACTTGTCTCTGTGAGCTGCCATGTGGGTGGTGGAAATTGAACCCATGTCCTCTGGGAGAGTGGTCAGTGCTCTTAACTGCTGAGCCATCTCTCCAGACCTTACTTGTCTCTTTGAAAAGCCAACTATTGTCCTTTTTTCAGGCTCTAAGCCCTGCTTCTTCCCTGCCAATACACCAGAACTGTCAAACAAAAGGGCTCAGCCTAGAATTAGCCTCCCCATCCCATCCCATCCCATCCCTCCCATCCCATACCATCATCCCATTCCATCCCATCCCATCCCATCCCATACTGTTCACAGCTTCTTATCTCAAAGCCCATCCCAGACTAGGGCCTGGCTTTGCAAAGTGATTGATATTTGTGTTTCCTATTGGTTTCCAGGCCAAGCCCTCCTGCCTCATTCCAGGGCTCCTGGACTCACCTTAGTAGGACCAAAAACATTCCATGAACTGGGTAGGCAGAGATGATGTAACAATGGTTTTCTGCACTTGAACCTGCACTACCTGACATCACTTCATGCTCTTCTCTAGCAGCAACTGGTGACAGTTGTCTTTATGACCAAGCCTGAGAGTGGCCACTCCCCTTTGGCTTCCTCTCTGGAGTTCTAACAGTGTAAGTACCAGGAACTTCTAGGCCAAAAGGTGATTACAAGAGTTAAGTCAGGATCGGGGTAACTGAGGCCAGGGAAAAAAGGCAAGTGAGTTATCAGAGGGAAGTCTGGGACCACTTGGAGCAAAGTACTTAATTTAATACAGGTAATCCAATCAGGCTTTTAAGTAGGGGGAGAGGAGGGATCCAGGTGCCAGAAGCAGACAGATCATTCTCTAGAGTTCCGGTACTCCCTAAGAGGAAAAAAATAACACAGACATCCCCAGCCATGTCTGGGCAAACGATTTATTAGAGTGTTGTTCTGGGGGCTTCCACACAAGATTATGAGAGACAGACTATCGGCTCCTCTTAACTCTGCCTGCTGCCAGAGCTTTCTAACTCTGTGTCTGGCTGTTCTGCTGTATAAACTCCTTGATGACTGTCCTCTGAGCTTGTAGGAGCAGCAGAGGGGAGAATGGAGAGTTAGCAAACCCTATCCTGAGCTTCCTCCATATTCTTGATTCTACAGAGGTAATTCCTTCCCTGCTTCTCAGCCTTCCTCACCATGCCCCACGTGGAGGGCTTGTTTTCTTTCTGAATCTGTTTAGACAATGGTAGCCCAGGAATGTTAGAAGGGAGCCAACTGAGGGTGGGGCAAAGGGAAAGGATTAAAAAAGACAAGGATGGCGTGGAAACAATGGACCCCCAAATCCGCAGCTTAAAATAGAGAAGGGCAAATGACCCAGTTTTGCCAGGGGGTAACAGATCATAAGGACAACTTGGCAACAGAATGGGTTTTTGGAGAGATGAAAAGAGGAAAAGAAAAAATGGAAGGTATGAGGGGAAGAACAATTCCAAGAAGAGCCGGACATGAAGAGCTAGGAGGCAGACAGGTGAAAGAAGGCTGTGGAAAGCACCAGACTGTGACATAAGAACTAACCATGTCTCCTGTGCACAGTCTTGAAAACAACACTTTGAAGAAGCTTTTAAATTTTTCATTATAAAATAGAGCAATAGACAAGGGTTCAGCCTCCAAGCCTCATACTGACTTACCTGGTAGCCACTGTGGCAAGCATGGAGATGGATGGAAAACAGAACTGAAGCTCCTAAGTGATTCTGTTCCATGTTCCATGAAAAAAAAATTTATTTTGCTCCTCTCCCTCCTTTTTTCCCTAGGCATTCCCCTCCCCTGTATGTCCTCTGAAAACCTAGACATCCAATCTTCCTATTGTCATTCCATCTCGAGCCACTCTTTTCTGAGAACTACTTGGCCCCCTACCCACAGGATGATAGTTCCTGGGAGCCTCACCTGCTCTCTCACCATGAGATGACTTTGGATGGCTCAAGATCAGGGGGAACTCCATGCCAACATCACTGTAAGTATCCCAAGGTGGAGTTACTGATGTCCTTAAAGGGCCCAATCACCAACCTTCTTTCATTTTCCCAGTTCTGTGAAGCCCTTGGATTCTTCTGAGGACACTTTTGGTCTCCTTATGTCCTCTTTCTCCCCATCTTGCCTCAGTCCTCCCACCCTAGCTTCTCACCTGGCTGGCAGACTTCCCAGGATTCTGTGAATAAAATGAAACTCCAAATTAGTAGCTAAAAAATGGGGAGGAGTCAACTCAGTTTTGCTGGAGATGAGATATCATAAGGCCAGCTTAGTAACAGAATAGGACATTAAGGGGAAAGGTGACTTGTTCATTAAGTTCACAGGTTTGCGAACTCAGTCTGGAAAAAGGGTCACTTTAATAGAGAGAAAAGCAAGTGAGAAACTCTTGGCTCCCAGGTCCTGCCCAGACCAATGGGAAATGTCACACCCTCCGTAGGACACCATCAGGTTGACTCTGACTTTTTAGGACACCAGGATCCCAGAAGCTCCTTGTCCATTCAGGGTTGAAGACTTGACATTATAGTATCAATTTTAGGATGTTAGGAGTATAATTGAATTTAGGCCTCCCCCCAGATTCTTCCTATGCTTTTCTAATGCCATGCCCCATTGCCTTTGTCTTTTCCCAAAAGCTATCCCAGGCTATAATTGTTTCTATCCAGTTGAGATGACATTTTTCTTCCTAAAATTTCATTTGACCATGTTACTACTATCTGTCCAAGGGTCTAATTTGTTGAATTTAAGTACTCTGCTTGATTTTCAGGAGCCAAAGCAACCTAGCCTCATCTACATCTCTCTTTTCTGCTCTAACACCATACACCTAGAACCCAGCCTAGGCAGACCTGTCTTCCTGCAGTGCTCCTCAACATGTCATGTGGGATTCCTACCTTCTAGCTTCTTCTCATGCCATGTTCACAATCTGAAATGTTCATTTCTTCTACTAGTAGTATCCAAATTTTACACATTCTTCAAGATCTAGGTCATTCTATATCCTCTAAGAATCCCTTGCCAGCTATGTTGGTTTTTAACTTCTACTGGACTCATGTCATGAACCACATGCACTAACACTTAATTGTTGGATTACATTTGCATTCTTTGCTCCTCATAGAGGCCATATATTGACTGAGGAAAAAACTATCTGAAATTTCTTTGTATAATCCCATTTTGTTGCACAGGAATGAGCATTTAGTAGATACTCAATAGAAACCTACGGATTGAAAAATAAGATACTGCCTGGCGCATTGCTATACACCTTTACTCTCAGCACTCAGGAGGAGCGGCAGGTGGATCTCTGTGAGTTCCAGGCCAGCCTGGTCTACAAAGTGAGTCCAGGACAGCCAGGGCTCTGCTACACAGATAAACCCTGTCTCAGGAAAAAATAAGAAGACAAAAGAGAAGAAGAGAAAAATAAGATACCGAAAGCTGTAAGGAACTTGAGGTAGTCTTTTGGTTACTTTGGGGTGCTGACTCTTTCTCTTCAAAATAATGCTCTTTGGGTAATTTCTAAGGCTATTTCTATGAAAAACAACCTGAAGACACTTGATTGATAAGGCATGAGGAGAACTGGACGTTTATGATTTTAGATTGTATACAAATGGCTTTGGTTGGAAACACATTTAATGCTAATCTGAAGGCATAGAGCCAAATGAATGCTATCGAAGAATTCTATCAATTCCTGTCATACAATTCTCATTTTATATCTTCTTTTCCTACCATTTCTCATCTCCTAACCTTCCACTCTATTCTATCTTCTCTAGATAATAACTATTGTAGAGATAATAGTGTTAGAGCCAGATTGGCATATAATAAAATCCTGTCTGCCTCACAATTATTCAACCTTGAACAAATTCCTTGTTTTTGAGCCTCGCAGTCCTTTTGTGTAAAATGGAATGACATACCTGGCCAGGGTTACATGTAAGGTCCTGAGTTCATACTTTGCACCTCAGAAACAACAACAATAAACCCAACCACCTGGCCAGTATACTTTAATGGTATTTTTTTTTGGTTGTTATTTTTCGGGATTTTTTGTTTTGTTTTGTTTTTGTTTTTGCTGCTTTGGTTCTTCAAGACAGGGTTTCTCTGTGTAGCCCTGGCTGTCTTGGAACTCACTCTGTAGACCAGGCTGGCCTCAAACTCGCAGGGATTCCTGCCTCTGCCTCCCAAGTGCTGAGATTAAAGGTGTAAGGCCTTTGTGAATTGTGCCTTGTTTTTAATCCTTTTATTATCATTGCATTTTTATTTATCCATTTCGTGCCCCTGTATGTATGTGAGGGTGTAGGTGCCATGGTAAACATGTGAATGTCAGAGAACAACAAGAATTGTTACTTTATTTCCCCACATGGGTTTTGGGGATCAAACTCAAGCAGTCTACTTAACAGCAGGCGCCTTTACTTGTTGAGGCATCACACCAGTGCTGTTTGTCTCATTTTTGTAACAGGGTCTTGCTGTATAACCTAGGAAGGTCTCAAACTCGTGACTTTCCTGCCTCAGTGATGACAACTCAGTGCTAGGATTACAAGCATGCACTCCCATGACTGAAATTTTATATGACAAAGATTCTCTCTTTTCTGCATTTTTCTTCCTCATTACCTAAGACCTAAACTTACTATTGGTCCCAAAGCATTAATTTAGCTTGAGTTTGGCTCTGAGGCTTGAGAGCATACTGAACACTGGCTGAGGGACATTTTAAAAGACAAGTAGGCTAGAGTGAGGATGATGCCTCACAGCATATACCATGTGGGATGGATTAGGAGTAAGAAGTAGAGGTTGTAAATTACATAGGAGCTTACATTGTGCTAGAGGCCAGATTGGTGTCTTCATGCTTGAGTTTGTCATCCAGTGACAGGCCCTGCTTCTGGCAGTTGGCAGCCAAGAGTGAGGTTACTGCAAAGATCTGGGAGAAGCTGGAGTTAGCAGCTACTGTCTCTCTTTGAAAGAGAACAAGAGAAGAACTTAGGCTATACTTGTTAACTAAATTTACTCTTACTCCCAAAAGTATCTTGCACAGTCTCAAGAACCAGTGGAAAATCTAAAGAGAAGTGACATATCTATGAAGAATGGGAAAAATAGGCTGTGGTGGGAAATCCCTGTCCTAGCATCTCGATGGTCTTCCTATGAGTCATATTCCCACCCTGAGAGTTCCTTCCTTTTTATACTCCAACCCTCACCTTGACATTCCCCGTTTCTGGGTTCTCCCTGCTATTTCTTTTTTTCCAAAACCCCTTCTCTGCCTGTTGGCCATCTTCCCATCATCTCACACCTTTGATTTTCTCCTTAGCCCCAGGACCAGCTTATGTGAACTGCTGAATGAATACAGTCTTCATGTACTTGTCTAGTGAATACAGGACAACATCTGTGATTTGTACAACTGAAAAAGCCAGGGAAAGGACATGACTAATCAGTTCCTTGCCCTTATGACCCCAGCTTACTGCCCTTTGATGTGATCTTATACATATGCAGGGAGATGTGATCACATAGTTTGATGGGTCTGTTTTGGAAGGAAAACCACGAGAAATGTAAATGGTTAAGAAGCACAGCTGTGTTTAGAACCTGTGATTTGGGGGCCAGATGCAGAGCAATAAGAAGCTCACCCGAAATCTTGATTCTTTTGATGACCTTGTTGGTACAGTTGTTGATAGAAACATGGACAGAAATAGCTTCTCCATGGTAGTGAACCTGAAGCAGGAGAAGCCTATGTATGACAAGGTTGGAGGGAGGACACCCAGACCAAATCTAAAATTCCCATTTCCTTAAAACTGTTGTTGCCCTGGCTCCTGTCTCTGCTTATTCAAGTTAAGACATCAGTAAAAAAGGGGGGGATATCAGAGGGGTTCTGAGGTAAGGAATGGGATGGGATATGGAGGAGGGATGCCACCAACCTCCCTGTCCATCCAGGCCTGGAGTTGTAGGGGCTGAGATGACAGAAAGAAACTGCGAATGGTCTGTGCCCAGGGATCAGGGCCTGGTTCCAGGGGTGAAAACTGCATTTTCTGTATAACCAGCTGCACAGAGTCACTGAGTAGAGGCCAAGGGATAAGTGAGAACATCTCACTCTGGAACCACAGACTACCCTGCACTACACTTAAAGCTCCATGTTTACTTGGGGGCAGGGGTGAGGAAAGGCTTCCCTCAGAGAGCTCCTTTGCTTCCTTGATGTTCTATAGAACAAGGGGTTGCAAATGGGCCCACTGGCTAAATCTGTCCTCTTTCTTGTTTGTCTATGGCCTGCAATCTAAGAATGATGAATACAGCCATAAATGGTTAAAATGAATCAAAAAGCTATATTCTATGACACATAGATATATAAAATCCAAGCTTCAGTGTCCACGAATTCAGTTTTGTTAGAACGCAAGTTTTTCATTTCTAGAGTGTCTGTGACTGCTCCAGCATTAAAACAATAACAGAGTTATGTACAACCAAGACTTGATAGCCCACAAAATGTATGTGTTATTTGGCTTTTTTACATGTCTGCCAACCCATGTCCTAGAGTGAAGAAGAGATGTGAAATCCAAGGGACTCAGGACAGGACATCCAAGTTGGAGGAAGTAGAGTAGTGGTGACTACCCCCATTCCTGCCCTAAGAGTAGTGTTTGTGGTAGAGGCTTAAGTCAGGGATTTGGGGAGGACCAAAGAATATCTCTTGGGGATTTTCTCCTCCAGGTTTTCTGCACAGAAACTCTTCACTTCGAAGTTAACCCCACAGGGCTGTAAAGAATCAGGGATGAAGACAATGCATTTTCAGGCTATCCCTCCCTCCTTTGTGGGACTACGTGAAAGTGTTTTCTTCCCTTGGATGTCCATTTCTCCAATCTTGTACATTTGTCTTTCTTCCTATGCCCTACTGTAACTAGATGTCTATCTGCTATTTTTTGGATCCAAAAGTACCCTAGATGCCTATGAATGAATTCAAAGCTTGGCCCCAGCTTATCTTTCTCTCTTTTTGTGACAGAGTCTCATTGTATTGCCCTGACTGACCTGGAAGCCACTATATTGCCCAGGTTGGCTTCAAATTCAACAGAGATCTGCCTACCAATGCCTCCTAAATGCTGGAGTTAAAAATATGTACCACCATACCCAGCCTAGCCGATCTTTCTATTGGGAGGTAGTAGAAAATTTAAGAGTTGAGACCTCTTAAGAGAAATGGAGGAAGTTTGGTTATTAGAGACATGAACTTCTTGGTATTTTTTCCCTCTCTGGACACTATGAGTGACCAGACCTCTTCTGGCACATGATTCCATCATGATGTACTATTTTGCCATAAGCCCAAATTAGCTGAGTTGTGTAGCCATAGACTGAACCATCAGAAAAAAAAATGACAGACAAGAAAAAGCCTTCCCCCCTTTTAAGTTGATTAGGTCATTGGTGGAAAGGTGACTAGTTCACCGTCTTCCTTACCTTTGCTGAATCTTCAGTCCCAGGCTTCAGTGTCACTGAACAGGGTAGGTTAACAACCATCTAGGAAATCAAAAGAGCTCAGAAAAATAGGGACATCTCCCTCTGTCCTTTTATCTCTTAAATTTTTTCCTCCTTTTATCTTTTAATCTTCTCTGGAAATGTTACCAAGGCTTGAGGCCAGTACCTGTAGTGTAAAAAGGTAGGCATTGGCCCCAAGCTTGTGAAGTAGCCATTCCTGTAAAGCTGTGCGGGTGCCCTGGATGATGGTAGGTTCAGCTGGAGCCACTTGCTTGATCGGTACATAAAGATCTTTGCGGAATGTCAGACAAATCACATCTAAGTCGTCACGGCCATAGTGAAAAGCACATGTCAACATGACAAATACTGTAGGCAAAGGAGGAAGAAAGAGACTTGTCAGACAAGGTATGAAGGAAATCTTAAGTGGGGGACGAGATAGGAAGACTCAGAGAGGCAATCTTATATAATCCAAAACAAATGGTCCTAAAGAAAAGGATAGATAACATTTGATTGAAGTAAGATTTTAAACTCTGTGTTTCATGAAGAAAAACAAGGGAATTTGAAGTTAAGATATTTGAAACACATATAACACTTTAGCATTTGAATACGAAGGGCTTTGGGAGGCTGAGATGGTTCAGTTGCCAAAGAACATGCTGTGAATGCATGAGGACTTGGAATGGATCTCATGTGAAAAGGTGGATTGGATGGCCCATGCTTTTCAACCCCAGTGCTGCTAGGTGGGGGCAGGATCCCTGGGGCTAACTGGCCACCCAGCCTAGCCTAGCCAGTGAGCCCCAGGACAGTGAGAGATCAGCCTCAAAAAACACAGTAGATGGTACCTCTTGAGGAATGACACCCAAGATTGACCTCTATTCTTCACACATACCTGCAAACACATGAACAAAATAACTGCTACAAATCAGCAAAATACATATGTACACACACACACACACACACACACACACACACACACACCAATCTAAAAGTGTGCAAAGAATGTGGACAGATTCTTAGCAGAAGCACAAGTGGAATGGCCAATGATTTGTGTAGTCTCAGTAGTAATCAGATACATTCAAACTAAAGCCACAGTGGGATAACATTTCACACAGATCAGACCGTCAAAAATACTACAGCTAGGCAACACTAAGTGTTCATTCATGATGATGTAGCTCAATTGGAGTTCAAATGTACAGCTGGTGAATATAACCACATTGGAAAACTGGTATTATCCAGTGAAATTAAATCATTTTTCATATTCACTTACGAATGGGGTTAAGGCCCTTGTTAGAGAACCCCCTCCCCACCCCCATTCACCTTCTGCCACATAACGATACAGCATTCCTCCCACCTGGAGGGCCCAGCAATAAGGCACAATTTTGGATGCAGAGGACAGCCTTAACAGAGAATTGAACACACTAGTGATTTGAACTTGGATTTGCCAGGCTACCGAATGGTGAGAAAGTAAATTTCTTTTCCTTATATATTACCTAGCCTTGGATATTTTGGTATAGCAGCATTAATGGACTAAGATATATATATTTGGTTTTTTGACACAGAATTTCTCTGCATAGGCCTGGCTGTCTTGCAACTCAGACTGTAGACCAGGCTGGCCTTGAACTCACAGAGATCCACCTGCCTCTGTCTCCCCAGTGCTGGGATTAAAGGCATGCACCACCATGCCTGGCCATTACAAATTCAAATTGCCATGTGGGTGCTGTGATTTGAACCTGGGTCCCTTGGAAGAGCAGCCAGTGCTCTAAACCACTGATCCATCTCTCCAGCTCTAAGAAGTATATTAACATGATTAAATCTTTAAAAAAAAGTTAAAAAAATCCTAGCATCAGAATTAAATGTGCACTGTTTAACATTTATATAAGGATTAAAACTGTATGTAACAATATAAAAGTTGGTTGTAGATACATAATGTGAAGTATAAGTATACAAGCATCATGGAACAAATGAATACTAAATCTAGGATAGTGGTTACCTGGGTGGGAGGAAAGAGGATAAAGGAGACAGACTCAAAAGGACACAAGAAGCCTCAGGTTCTACAGTTCTTTTCAAAGCTATGTAGTAGATAGATTTTTTTTTATGCCTGAAATATTTAATAGTTTAAAAGAGTTAAGAATTAGGGCAAGATAGTTCAGTGGGTAAAAGTGCTTGTTGCACAAGCTGGATGACTTTATTTCAATCCCTGGAATGCACACACACACACACACACACACACACACACACACACACTGGAAGTAGTGGCTTGCATCTGTAATTGCTGCATTCATAAGGTGAAATGGGAGGCAGAGGCAGAATTGTCCAGAAATTCACAGGTCATCTAGAGAGAGTGGCAGAAACAAGAGAGATCTTACTTCCATAAGATGAACAAAGAGAACTGACATTCTAAAGTTGTCCTCTGACCTCCACTCACACACCATGGCATGCACACATCTTCATTGACACACATGTGTGTACATACAAACAGATAATATTCACAAAAAATTTTCAAAAAGTATTTAGGGTCAAGATACCTGGACTTTAATAGGAATTATACAAATCCTTTGGCTTCCCTGGAACTGTTATCATACTTGTCAAACATAGGACTGGAGCTGGAGAGATGGCTCGGTGGGTAAGAGGGCTTGCTGTACAAGCCTGAGGACTGAGTTAGAATCCCCAGAACCTGCATCAAAAGCTGGGCATGTTTGTATGTGCTTGTAATCCCAGAATTGGGGGAAAAAAACAGTCAGATTTCAGAAGTTCACTGGCCATCCTGCCTATCTAAAATGGTGGGCTTAGTTCAGTGGGAGACCCTCATCTCATAAGGTGGACAGTTATAGAGGAAGACAATTGGAGGTCTCCTCTGGTTTCAGCATGTGCACAGGCATGCACACTCACAATGCATGTACTACCACCACATACTTATAACACACACCCTCAATATACAAATAACACTTCACTCTGAGCCATACAATATTATTTAGACCGCATCAGTCCTTAAGTAAAAAAGTTAAGCAATGGTTCAGGATTCCTTTCCTTCTGTTTATGTATTTATTTATTTTGACACAGGGCGTCACATAGCCTACAGGGGGCCTTAAATTCCTGAGTATATGCCACCATGCCTGATTTATGCAGTGCTGAGGATTAAATCCAGAACTTCACGCATGCTAAACAAACACTCTGTCAACTAAGCTACATCCTGAGACAGGTTCAGGATTGCAACTCCTGCAGGTCTAGACTCCAAAGCCTAGATTTGTTTGGACCAAACTTCACTTAGAGGATCATTTTAAAGAGTTCATGTATAAAAAAATTCCTCTGACACCTAATGTGGTGTTCAGCTGTAATCGCATCACCTGGGATGTGGAGGCAGGAGGATCAGGACTTCATGACTAACCTTAGGTACAAAGTGAGTTTAAGTGAGAGAGACCCTGTCTTTAATAAGAAAATAAAAATAATTTTCTTTGGAAACTCCATGTCATCCATAGTCATGAATGATTGATGATAGTGATGATGATGGCAATGATAATGATGATAGAAATCTTGACAAAAAAAGGAGCAGTTATAACTGAACTCATACTTTGCAGCTGTTACCTAAGATTAGTGGTAGACAGGAAGTCCCTGGAATATATGAATGAAGTGTGGGATGGAGTAGACAGGGATACTCCAAAACTAAAATGAAAGGGATGGAGTCAAGGAAAGGTGAAGAACAGAGATTTTTTTATTTAA
Organism: Lophiomys imhausi; assembly: GCA_907164525.1. Lineage (NCBI taxonomy): Eukaryota > Metazoa > Chordata > Mammalia > Rodentia > Muridae > Lophiomys > Lophiomys imhausi. Next base: position 252,966 of record CAJQZJ010000003.1, read on the forward strand.
ATGTATTATTTATTGCTTCAGGCTACATCTCCATCATAGTGTACTCTTTCCATTCCTTGCAGTCCCGCCCTCCCACCCTGTACCCCCTAACCCTTCCATCCCACTCCTCTGGAGTGGAGTATCCCTACATAACAGTCCCCTGCCCCAGTTCAGCAGTCATATGAGGACCAAGAGCCTCCTTATACACTGGGAGGCCACAAGGCAGTACCACTAGGAAAAAGTGTCTCATTGACAGGGAGAAAAAAAAAGTCTATGTCCATGTTCCCTTTGGTGCGTTGGTTGTAGTATAGATATCCTGTACTATATGGCTAAAATCAGACTATAGGTGAATAGATGCCATATGCATCCTTCTGAGTCTGGGTTAGCTCTCTCAGGATGAGCTTCTCTAGTTCCATCCATTTGGCTGCAAATTGCATGATTTCGTTGTTTCTGATAGCTAAGTGGTATTCCATTGTGTAGATGTACCACAGTTTTTTACTCCATTCTTCGGTTGAGGGACATCTGGGTTGTTTCCAGTTTCTAGCTATTACAAATAAGGCCACTATGAATATAGATGAGGAAACTTCCTTGTGATTTGGCGAGGAGTCATTTGGATGTATACCCAGAAGTGGTATGGCTGGGTCCCAAGGCAGAGCTATTCCAAGTTTTCTAAGATATCGCCAGAGTGACCTCCATAGTGGTTGTACAAGCCTGCACTCCCACCAGTAATGGAGGAGGCTTTCCCTTTCTCCACACCCTCACCAGCATGTGCTGTCATTTGAGCTTTTGATCTTAGCCATTCTGACAGGTATGTGATGGAATCTTTAGAGTCGTCTTGAGTTGCATTTCTCTGATGGTTAAGGGTGCTGAGCATTTCTTCAAGTGTCTCTCAGCCAATAGGAATTCCTCCTTTGCTAATTCTCTGTTAACTCGTTCCCCCATTTTTTGATTGGATTATTTGGTTTCTTGGCATTTAATTTCTTGAGTGCTTTGTAAATTTTGGATATTAGCCCTATGTCAGATGTGGGGTTGGTGAAGATTTTTTCCCAATCTGTAGGCAGCCGTTTTGTTCTAAGGACAGTGTCTTTTGCCTTACAGAAGTTTTTCAGTTTCATGAGGTCCCATTTATTGATTGTTGGTCTTAGGTCCTGAGCTGTTGGTGTTCTGTTCAGGAAGTTGTCACCTGTGCCAATGAAAGAACAGAAATTCTTTAAGTCTATGGGTGCCTTAAATCAGAGAACTTCCAGGTGCTGGAGAGAAGGTTCAGTGGTTAAGAACACTGCCTGTTTTTCCAGAGGACCTGGGTTCAATTCCCAGCACCCATATTCCTGCAGCTCACAACTGTCTGGAACTCCAGTTCTAGGGGATCTGACACCCTCACATAGACACACATCCAGGCAAAACACCAGTCAGTGCTCATAAAGTAAATTAAATAAATAAATAATTTAAAAAGCAGAGAACTTCCAACAGTCATACATGAATAGAAAGTAATGTATTACATATGTTGCACATGATTCGTAACTGTCCCATATACTAGAAAAGAAACCAGACTAAAGTAGAAGGGGGAATAGTTAAGAAGAAGGAGGAAATCCTCAGGAATGGGAAAGGGCAATGAGAGAGGAATATGATCACAATAAACACACACACATATGAAAGTGTCATTTTTTTTTTTTTTTACAGATTTCGGGCATGGTATCTTTAATCCCAGCACTTAGAGGGCAAAAGCAGGTGGAACTTAGTGAGTTTTAGGTCAGCCTGGTCTACATATCAAGTTCCAAGTCAGCTAGGGCTGGCTATAGAATAAGGCCTTGTCAGTAAGTAAATAAAACAAAAAAATAAAAAAGATCAAAGCTTGTAATCCCAGGGCTTTGGAGGAAGTAGTCTGGGCTATACGGTGAGAGTATGTCTCAGCAAAACAAAAATCAATACATTAATCACAAGATTGTCTATATTTAAAATTAGGAATGAGGAAAAGGAATATATATTTAAAGATATAACAAAAGCTAAAAGTAATGGTAACACTAATGTTTTTAATATGGTCTGGAGCAATGGGCAACAAATTTAGCTGAGCATATTGGCGTACTAGTACATGCTGTTATTACAGCACTTAGGTGACTGAAAGAGAATGATCATGAGTTTGGGGTCAGCATGGATTTCAGATAGCCTTGATTCCAGAATAAGACCCTACTACAAAAAAGAAAAAAAAAAAACAGAATAAATGTTACAAACTTTTTGGAGAACATTGGTCTCTGGGAATTCAATCTAAAGAGATAATTGCATACAAACAATGGGTTGGGGGGTGCTTTACAGACTTGTTTATAACAGCTAAGTACTGAAACAAAGGAAATGTTCAACAATTGTAGATTATAAATGCAATTATGGTAAACTGTAGGCATGTACTACATACCTATAAAAGGTAGTGCTAAACAACTTCAAACGTTGTGGATTTTTGTATAGTGATGTAGGCTTAAAAGAAAATTATAAAATATTTATAACATTTCAATAAAATAGGAATATTTTTGCCCAAAAATATGAGTAAATGAAAACTGAAATGTAGTTAAGAGTGATAAGATTATAATCCATCCCTTCCTCTGTGCTGGCCTCGAACTCACAGAGATCCAGCTGCCTCTGCATCCCAAGAGAACAGCCCTCTTGAAATGCTAGGCTTCACACTACTACAGAGCCAGCCCTGGAAGTCAGCCCTGGAAGACAACTCTTTCCCTCTCCTTGCCTTGTCAGCCTTTTGCTTTCTTTCATCTCCTTTTAGCAGTCAGAAGAAGGCTATTTCCTAACAGAGGAAAGAGATGATGCTAAACTGCTGAGTCTAATCAGGTTAAGCAGGGCTGACTGACTTTGCTGTTTCCGCTGCCTATGTTAGGCACTCACAGCAAGGTGGCCAGGAACAGTTTTATCTGGCTGACAACCTCACCTCAAAGGCCACTAGACCTTATCTTGTCTCATTCCTTGTCTCTTTCATTTGCCCCCTCACCCTGCCTTCTTCTGACTGCAACTTTTGGTGGCAGAGTGGTAATTACAGGGATCAAGCTTATGGCTTTTTTTTTGAGACAGGTCTCTCTATGTAGCTCTGGCTGACCTGGAACTCACTATGTAGACCAGAGTGGCCTCAAACTCTCAGGATCTTACACATGCTAGGTAAGCACCCCACCACTTAGCTTTCTTTTTACTTTTTATTTTGAGACAAGATTTCATTAAATTCCCCAGTCTGGACTTGAACTTGTTTCTGATCCTCCTCCCCGACCCCCCCCCCCCACCCACGCCCTTGCCCACTTAGCTGGGATTGCAGGCCTATATTACCAAGACTCGTACCTTGCTTTTATTTTCTTTTAAAGATCAACATCTACTCTAAATGTGTTCATTTTTGTTTTAATTATATAAAACATATACGTATAGCTACACCACAACATCAGATTCCAGAGATAACTGTCATGTTATCTGCTGCATTCCAAATTAGTTTTTATAATTGAACACTAGGTCACGTTAGGTACTTACAACTTGTCTCTCATTTCCTTTCTGAAATTAAGATTGACCACTGTTCATTCATATGCAATTGCAAGGAATAACACAGAGAGTGGCCAGTTAGAGGCTTGCAGTAATGGGTTTCTACTCCCATAACTTTTGCCTCGCTTGCCTTTACCACTCAGTGATAAAGAATAAGTTACTTTATATTAAAACATACACCTTTAGGAGGTGGAGGTAACCATGGGAGGTGGCTTTGGCTGGGCTCGAACTGCGGCCAGTCAAGCTGGCTCGAGTTCAGTTCTGCCCGTTTGAGAAGAACATGGAGTCAACGAAGACCTTTCTCCAGGCCGTGAGCAGCGAGAAAGTCCGCGCCACCAACCTCAAATGCTCTGTGATCTCCTATGTGAGACACAATGGCTCTGAGCCCTGCGTGGACGTGTTATTCCGAGATGGGCATCAGCTGATTATACCTGGCACCCACCTCATGGCTCAGGAAATGTTAACTGCCTTGGCCTCCTACATCCGGGCTAGGAACTCAGTGGCAGCATCTGCAGCCAGTGCAGACAGGGTCAGCCTGGCTATGGGTACCCGGCGCTGACACTGCAGAAAAGTCCAACTACAAATGTTGGCTTGGAACTAAGAAGAGCTGGACTTAATCACTCAAGATGCTTCATGACTGTCATGAAACAGACTAAAGGTACAAGAACCCTGACAGAAAACTGTGGCACATCTACACAATGGAATACTTCTTAGCTATCAGAAACAACGAAATCATGCAATTTGCAGCCAAATGGATGGAACTAGAGAAGCTCATCCTGAGTGAGCTAACCCAGACTCAGAAGGATGCACTTGGCATCTATTCACTTATAGTCGGATTTTAGCCATATAGTAAGAATAACTATACTATAACCAATACACCAAAGGGAACATGAACATAGGCTTTTTTCCTGTCAATGAGACACTTTTCCCTAGTGGTGCTGCCTTGTAGGGCCCCAGTGTATGAGGAGGCTCTTGGCCCTCATATGACTGCTGAAGTGGGGGAGGGGACTGTTGTGTAGGGACACTCCACTCCAGAGGAGTGGGATGGAAGGGATAGGGGGTAGAGGGTGGGAGGCAGGACTGGGAGGGATGGAAAGAGGACACTTTAAAAAAAACAGTGCTTCTGGGGCAAGATAAGTAAGATTGGGTGGTGAAGGGTCTGGACAAATTTGAAAATTTCTTTCTCATTTTCCTTCACTACTTAACCATATTTGACTTTGGCCTCACCTGTCACCCAAGTACCTTTTAATTAAATATTTATTGCAAAAAAATTGCACATTTGATGGAGAAGTACATGAGAAAATAGGGCAAAAGTAAGGTGATGCTAATAAAGTAGCAAGACACATACCTGGGAGTAAATTTCAGAAATATGTATATTTAAATGAATAATAATATAAAACTTTACTAAAGAAACATAAAAGAAAATTAAAAGGAAAAGAAAAAATATCTAATTTCTGAGTAAACCTGCAATTTTTTTGTTTATTTATTACTTTGTTTTATCTCCATTGCCACCCCCTCCCTCCACTCCTTCCTGGTCCCTCCCTCCCACCCTCTACCCCCTCTCCCACATATCCCATGCCTCTGGTGTGGGGTGTCTCCCTGTATCAGCTCCCCTCAGTTCATTAATCACATGAGGTCTAAGAGCTTCCTCTTCCACAGGAGGCATTACATGGCAATTCCACTAGGGAGGAGTGTCCCACTAACAGGTAACCAAGTCCATGTTCCTGCTGTTTTGTATCTATTGATTGTAGGATGGTTATCTTGTACTATATGGCTAAAATCCAGTGATAAGTGAATATATGCCATGTGTATCATTCTGAGTCTGGGTTAGCTCACTCATGATGAGCTTTTCTAGTTCCATCCATTTGGTTGCAAGTTTCATGATTTCCTTGTTTCTGTAAATGTACCATAGGTTTTTTTTATTAACCTGCAATTTTTGAGAGATAAGTTATTATATAGCCCTCACTGATCAGAAGTTGCTATGCAGGCCAGCCTGGCCTTGAACTTGTACTTGGCTTCCTACTTCAGCCTCCTGGATGCTGGGACTAGCTGTTAGGCATCATACCAAGCAACACATGATTTTTAAAAGTAAATATTTCCATCCATAGGTTATTCTGGGCATTTTTAGGAGTGTGACAATAAGACCATTTAGATTTTAGAAATAGAGTATTTGTTACTTATAAATTAGCTAATTTGTGCCTATACTAAAAAGTTTCTCTGCCATTGGGCAGATTGTTTATTCATAGAACTTAATGTCTGAGATGAAGGCTCTTTTATTCCTAAATATTTAAAGGCTATTTCTGGACTAGTAGTCACCAACTGGTTCTGAATCTTTTTTTTTTCCAGTTGAATTCAATTTTCAGTCCTGTTGGATCACAGTAGAGTTAATCCATAGTGAGAATTAAAAGGGAAAAATACAGTGGAAAATATTTTAGTGCAATCTTGAACTAGAGTTCTGCTGCCAGAGCGCAGTCTCCTGCTGTTACTGCCTGAAGTTATTATTTCTTTGGAATTTTTGTTAAAGAAATATTTAGGTGGTTTCTCTACAAACACACACACCAAACAAAACAAACAAACAATTGAATGACAAATATCAGAGCTTTCAAAATGTAAGCCTGAGGGATGCTTAGGCTACAGAAACAGGCAATGTTTTGATCTATACAGGTCTTTAAAAATCTTTTAGTGAGTTGCTAACATTTGAAAGTCAAGAAATGTATGTAAAAATATGGATTTTTCTGTGTGTTGGTTCACTCCATAGGCAGTCTAAGTCTAAATTGAAACCAGTAGTCAAGCAGTACTACCACACCAATAATGGGGAATACCAGAAATTTTATTAAGACATTAATTTCAACACATATGTTTGTTCTGTGTAATTTTAAAGAGTATAATTTTATTTGTTCTTTAGAAATATAGTTATTTTGAATACTACATGAGGAAAGACTAAAAATAAAACCTTTTGAGATTTTGGACATTTGAACTATTTTCTCTGAATGCCACTTCCAGTTCTTTTAATAACCAAAAGAATGTGGCCACAGTTGGGTTGAAATTCCCAAGTTCAAAGTACAAGTTCAAAGCCAGGCTGGCATGTATAGCAACTTTCAGGCCACTGAGGACTATATAGTAAAAACTTACCTCTCAAAAATTGCATGTTGGGGCTGGAGAGATGGCTCAATGGTTAAGAGCACTGACTGTCCTTCCAAAGGGCCTGGGTTCAAATCCCAGCACCCACATAGCATTTCACAGCTGTTGGTGTGGAGGTGCACACCTGGGAGGCAGAAGCAGGCATATCTCTGAGTTCAAGGCCAGCCTGGTCTATAAAGTGAGTCCAGAACAGCCAGGGACACACAGAGAAACCCTGTCTCCTAAAACAAAAACAGAAACAAAACAAAAAAATTTGCATGTTTACTCAGAAATTAGATGGGTTTTTTTCCTTTGAATTTTCTGTCACGACATGGCAGACAGACAAAGCATTCACAGTTCATGCCGCTCTCTGCTTTTCTCATGCCCCTCTGGTCTAGGCCATTCATTCAGGTTGCCTATCTTGCATGCATGGCATTTCACTTGGGGCTCCTGCAGCTTATAAAAACCAGTAAGAATTTTTATTTACCTTTTGGCCTTTTAAGTACTCAGTGTCAACAAGGATTACTCCATCTGCAGAGAGAGGGAAAGATGGCACCCTGGTCAGAAAAACTGAGTCTAAGTGAAACAACAATTGATTCCTGAAATGATTCTTTCCTTTCTACATTTCAATTGGCCTCATCGTTCTGCATGGTCATGCCTGACCTTTCTTTTACTTCCTGGCTCCCACTTCCTTCTTAGGCTCTTTCCCACTTTGGACTCACTAACCAATGGGCTCCACAGTGTCCACATCATCCACGAAGTCTCGTTTCCCCAGGTAGATGGAAAAGTGTTGTGGAAGAACTTGCTATATCAGTCTCACAGTTTTCTTTGACTGAATTGTCTTAAATCCATATCCTAGATCACTGAGACCTTGAATAATGTACCCACTTATTCCCTTTGTCCTTTCATTTGCCCAGGTGGTCAATATTCTCTTACCTTCCCATTGGAGCTAGTCTTCTTAAACACTCTATGGGGTGAAAAATCAGAAAGAGGAAGGAGGGTTGGCAGAGCAAGAAAAAGGAGAGAAAAGAAAAGAAAAGAAGTTTGGGGAACAGGAAAGTCTCCCAGAATTAGAAGAGGTTCCAAGAGCATGAGATAGAGCAAAGTTAGAGATAATTGGGATAGGGCCCAAAGCTATAAACTCTCCATCCCAAAGGCAAATACTCAGGTTTCAATAAGGAACAATTCACAGATCCAGAGCATTAGAAGGAATTCTTACGTGGTCATGTTGGTCAAGGAATTTATGTTGACGCTTTCCTGAGATGAGGGAAAGGAGGAAAGCTCAGTTATTTAACCCCTATTTTCATTATTGCACTCCAGAATCCCATAGAGATGCACCTAGTGCAATAGAAATTTACTTCCTTAGATACCACACCATCACCCAGTGCTTCCTGTTCCTCCCCCTTCCTATGGCACCTCTTCAGTTATATACCCACCCAACTGGACAAGGGGAAAACCTTCCTCCCTATTTTCTATAAATCTTTCTCTCTCTCTCTCTCTCTCTCTCTCTGTGTGTGTGTGTGTACATGCATGCACATATCTATATGTGTGAAAGCCAGAGGGATGTTCAGTGTCTTCCTTGATTGCTACCGACCTTTTTATTTATTTATTTTATGTATATGAGTTGCCCTATCTGCATGTACACCTGCAGCCAGAAGAGGGCATCAGATCACATTGTGGATGGCTGTGAGCCATGTAGTTCCTAGGAATTTCACTCAGGACCTTTAGGAAGAGCACTAGTCAGTGCTCTTAACCGCTGAACCATCTCTCCAGTCCCCTAACCTTATTTTTTTAACCCTTTCTATTTATCCTATTTGATCCCACTCCATCTCTTAAAATGTGTTTCTTGGGCTGCACTGATACTGAACATCAACTGGCACACAGTTTATTAGCTATATGAATGAATAAATGAATGGGTTAAATCTCCTTTTGTCCCTGTAATAGACTTGACCCTGAATTTGGATGTTTTTGACCTTCAACTGAGAAGGAAGAAAAAGGAAAAAGAAGGGGAAAGATGTAGGAGAGAAAGGATTGCTGCTCTCACTTCCTTGGTGTTGGTAACAGAAGCCTCTGTGGAGATTGAAGGCTTCCTTGCCTTTACTCATTGTCCCTCTTATTACTTCTCTCAAAATCTTCCATCCTTTCTCCACTCATCCACTCATCTCTTCAGGTGCTAGGGACCCACAGAGAGGGAAATGCCTTTCTGGTGCTTTCCTTCAGTACATAGTAGGCTTGTTCAGATGGATGAGTTGAAGGTGCTGAGTTCCAGAAGTCTGTTACATCAGCCTTGCATCAGAAAAGATGCCCTTCTCCTTACTCTAAAGGAGATGCTACCGGAAAGAGAGGTGGGTTTAGTATAGGCTAGAAGCAGGGAGACTCAGAATATTACCTGAGGAAAGGGTTGAAGTTCACATCAGCCTCCAGCTCTGGTTTCTACACTGGCCTCCCAGCCTCTTATATCCACAATCCTCTGGATGTGTAGTTTGGTGGGAGTCAGAGAACAAGAATAGGGCTGGGGTGGATGGCATGAAACACTGCTATAATTAGCCCAGTGGCCAACAGTTTGAAAAAAAGATTAGTGAGTAGAGATTAGTGGCTATGGAATCAAGCTGGTTGCTACTGAGGAGGTTGGCCAGGGCTAGGGGATTCTAATGATGTTACTGAATGAAAAAAAGAAATAAAAAGGACACAACTGCCCCTATGTATGGTGGAGGAGAGGTTTATTGTAGAGAAGAGAGATAACATAGACAGAGGTATCTGGAAGGGTCCAGAGTGAACATGATCCCGAGTGTGTGTGTGTGTGTGTGTGTGTGTGTGTGTGTGTGTGTGTGTGTCCCAGGAGACAAAGAGGTCAAAAGGGCCAAAAACATAAAAGGAGTAAAAAGGACCACATAGCCAAAATGATTGGATTATATAAGGCAAGAGCTGCTGGGGGAAGTGTGCAACCCAGGTGCTGAACTGGAGAACTCAGGGTAGGGGTAGGGTATTCCAACCATATTCTGTGGTTGGTAGGCACTGAGGGATGCTGGGGGAACCTGGAGGTCAGGTCTGCTTTGATGTGTTAAATAGACACATCAGCCATTTGTCCTGGGATTGAGACCTAACAATTCCAGGTAGGGGAATTTAAGGAGGAAATTGGTGGGTTTTGGATTTGTGAAGCCTTGCACATGAGGGCTGGGATCAAAATCAAGTTGGAACTCTTAAAGGTGAAGTACAGTGAAGGGTGAAACTAGAAGGGCTCATCGTGTGGACCTTGGTTTGTCTGGGCAACTTGCACCATATTCCAGCTTCTGCATTTTTCAGCATCTTTGCCATGCCACAGGAAAGCCAAGAGTCCATATGGGAAAGAGTTCCCCGACTTGGGGCTTTGGACCCTTGAAGCCTGATGCCAATCAGAAATGCATTTATCCTAGCTCCTGTGCACAAGAGCAATCAATCAATCAATCTATCTTCTGTAGGTGGTAAAGTAGGAGCAAAGATCTATGAATTTCTCCTCTTAGCAGAGAGGAAGGTACCATAGCATTCCTGGCCTAGGGGCAAGTAGTAGATCATTACACTTGTAGGGAACAGGCAACTGACATTTGGATGACCCAGACCTAAGAATAACTTGCTCACCTCCCACTGCCAAGCTCCCAGGTCTTTCCAATCCCTGAAACTAGGTCCATGCTCTAAGCAGCTTCGCTTACCTTGTGTGGCCACTCAAGGAATTAGAGATATTTCTGTCCTTGCAGCTGTGAGGACTTCCAGAACAGTAACAACAAAGTTACCTCTATTTCTTGTTTTCCTGATAGGGCCCTGCCCCCTGCCCCTGCTGGCTTGAAGCATGTAGAAGCAAAACTTCCAAGGTCTGAGAATCCAGGACTCTCATCCCCCTTCTCCTCCCCTTAGGATGATCTTTAATGCTTACTTATATCCACAGTCTTCAACCCTTGAGATGGCCTCTCTAGTCCTCAGAGGATAGCTATGGCTGTGGCTTGGAAGGCTGACTAAGCTGTGTCATCCTTTTCCTCACCCAGGGCCCTATGTAGGGTAGAGATAGAAGTATCAAGACTAACATATGGCCTGGTGTAGTGGCACATGCCCCTGGCACATTTCCAGCAGTTGGGAGAGAGAGGTAGGTGGATCTCTGTGAGTTCCAGGACAACTAGGGCTCCATAGAGAGACCCTGTCCCAAAAATTAGCATATGAAAAAACTAATGACAGAGAAAAGGCCTAGAACTCAAAACCAAGGTTTACATGTATGGGACAGAGCATCTGTGTGAGAAAAGTCCCTGAAATACACATGCTGAAAAAGGTGACCTATAAAAAGTCAAAATTCTTGTGACTAGTGCCATTGAACTTCCAATTCTCTGGTTCACTTCCTTGATTGGAAATGTTCTTTTTCTTAGTAAGTGGTTTCTGTTGCTATCACTATTCACATGTCTCTGGTCCAATTCCTTTAGTTCACAAGAATCTGGAAATCTAGCAAGTGACCCATAGCTTCTAATATCTGGTTCTACTACCTAGGTAGAATTCCTGTATTCCCTTGCACAGTTGACAGACTCAGCATGTGTCATTCATGTGTGACCAATATGCATCTCAGGCTCTTCTCAGTTAATTGTTCTGTGTGAAATGTCACCGGTATTTCCAGGCAGCTAGAGAAGCTCAGCTTCTACTGGGACTGGGCTACCCCCTGAAACTAAGCTTTGGCCCATGGGAAAAGAAGTCAAAAGCTTGCTAAGGTTGGTGACTGTGGGGAAGGTAAAAAAATCAGAGTTAATGTGGTTGTGGCCTAACTTTCATCAGACCCACACTCAAATCCCCTTTTAGGTGCTCTCCCCCCCCCTTCAATCCAGGTTGTAGTCCCCTTACTATGATTGAACTCAAATCACTATCTCTTTTTTCTGAATATTGAGAATTGGGGGCTATGATATAATTTGCAGATGGTAAAACGCATAAAACGCACAGTTTTTTTCAGGCTGGCTTGAACTCCCAAATCCTGCCGTAACTTCTACAGTTCTGAGATTACAGGCATATGCCATCAAGCCGAGAGTAATGCACAAATCTTGAGTGCACTTGAGTAAATTCTTACCTACTGTGATGGGCTGAATCTTGACCTCTAAACAGCAGGTCATAATCATTGAAGCCTATAGATATTGCCTTACATGGTGAAAGGGATTTTGTAGATGTGATTAGGGATCTTAAAATAGAGAGATTATTCTGAATTATCTGAGTGGGCCCAAATGGAGTCACTAGTCTTATTATGAAAGAGAAGCAATCTGGGTGTGATGACACACATCTTTAATCCTAACATGTGGGAGGCAGAAGCAGATGGATCTCTGTGAGTTCGAGGCCAACCTGGTAACACAGTGAGTGCCATGCCAGCCAGGGCTACACAGTGAGACCCTGTCTAAAAAACAAACAAAAACTAGATTTTGTGGTGAGCCACAAAACTGTGGTGAGCCGCAACCCTAAGATGGCACCTGGCT
>CAJQZJ010000003.1:265061-277762 GCA_907164525.1 Lophiomys imhausi
CTTTTGCGAGTTGCGTCGTTCTTGCCGGTCGAGAGGGACGCGACAAGATTTGACTGAAGAGATAGGCAATATGAAGACTGAAGCAAGATGTTATCACTGCTAGTGCTGAAGACCAAGGAACAAGGCCAGTGCTGTGGAATGCAGCTCTGCAAGCTGAAAGTCAAGGAAATGGATTCTCTTCTGACTCAGTTGCAAGGTGAGTCTTTCAGTTTAAGCAAAGCCCTGACACCTTAATTTTAGCCCGTTGATGCTGATTTAAGACTTCTGACCTCCGGATTTGTAAGAGAAATATCATTCATTGTCGTAAGTCAAGTCTGTGATAATTAGTTACAATATCTGTGGGAAACTCATACTCCCATGTACACCCACCCACCCAAATTCCCCTGTGCCCCTTTCCTATTAGCAATCTCCCAAAGAGAGTTATCATCATCTTTTCATTTGACCCAGAGTGTCTGCATTTTCTAAGGATGCAGGGATAAGAAGACAAAGGAATATATCTTTGGTAGATTGTTGGCAGCAATATTTTCTGGTCCTTTTCCACTCCTCCTCTACACAGCCCAATGATATCCCTCCTAGACCTTCCAGTTAGGATGTGTAATTGCAGCTCTGTATGTGGAAGGGTTGGCTTATTCAATAAGGGTTATAGCAGACAGGATTGCTCACCAACTCAGTAGCCCTCTCCCCATCTTTGTAGACAGGGTCACTATATTTAGAGGTATCTACCCTCCTCTGATGCCCTTCTTACTAAATCAGTTAGAGTCCTTTCATCTCCTTGAAAGTGACTGGGTTACCTAGGCATGATGAAATTCAGGCCACTGAGATGTGACAGGAAGTATACTGGGGAGATTCTGAAAAAAGTTTCCTGAATGATAAAAATAAATGCCCAGGAAGAGAGGCCTTCCTCTCTTCTCGTTGAATAGTGCCAAGTTTGGATGCAATGCCCGAACTGCCACAGTCCCCTTGTGACCCCGAGTGTTCCTAACAACATGCTGAGGGTTGCAGATCAGAAAGATAGAAAGAATCTAGATTTGTACGACATTACTGAACTGCTCAATCTGTTCCTGGACTTAAATGAAAGCTAATATACATTTCTCATTTTTTTAAAGTTAGCTGAAATTTTCTGTTATTGTAACTGAAAGCAAACCAACAGATATTAAAATATCTTATTAGCATGTGTTAATTATATACAAAATAATAGGTTTTGTTATGACATTTCCAGACATGAACATAATACATTTTGACCGTGTACACATTCATTGTCTTTCTTGTCTCCTTCCCTCTCTTCTCAACTAGTCCCCTTTATATTTTCATGTCTGTTTCCTATGACCCATTGAGATTAGGGTTGTTTACAGGAACATAGGCTAGACTTTATTTACAGGAACAAGAACACCTTACCAGCAGCAACACCACTGAAGAAAGCATCTCCACTGTCCATCATCATCCATTAGCTACAGATAAGTCCTCAGAGCAGGGGTGGAACCTCATGAGATCCTCTCCTCTCCCTAATGGGGGTACAGCTCTTGAACAGGTAATTATAACTGCAGTGATTCCAGGACAGTAATAGCCATGCCAGACCTGGAACTCAGTGTTTGACACTACTCCCCCACCTTTCTCTGCCTCTGGCATTCTTTACAAATCAACAGATTTGAGTGGGATGTGAACAAGGGCATTGTCTCAATGGGGGAGGATGGAAAGGTGATAGATGGATCAGATACTGGGAACTATCTACATGGTCACATTTAGAAAGACAAGAAAGGCACACTCTGCTGGGTGTGGCGCCACACACCTGTAATGCTAGCATTGCAGAGGCTGGGCTAGGAAGACTGTCGAGTTCATGATAAGCCTCGACTTCATAGTGAGTTACAGACCAATCTGGGATACAGGGTGAGGCCCTGTTTTAAAAATCCCCCTCCCCATTTTTTAAAGGTGCACTAGAGAGAAAACACATGAGTAAAAATTAACTTGGGTGTAACTGTGTGGAACCAATCACTTTCATGTGAATTTGTTATTAAATTTCGATTATCCAGGGTTTTGATTACTCTTTCTCTCCATCAAGGTTTAACTCTCAGAAGATGACCTCATTTTTTTTAACCTTATAAAGAAAACACTTTGAATATAGCCACCAAAAACCACCTACTGACAATGATGTGGATGGCAGCAGTGAGATACTATCCTGAGTTGTTATGGGCATTGTCTGATTTTCTCCTCATAACAGTCCAGATACTAGGATCCTAGAGCACACATGAGGAAATGGAGGTCTGGGGAGGCTTATTCACAGTCATGCACTGATAGGTTAGGAAGGTGGAACTCAACCTTAGAATTGTCTGTCTTCATTTTTCAACTATATCCTTCCTTCCTTTCTTTGTTTTCTTTTCTTTCTTTTTTAATTTTTTGTTTATTTATTATGTATACAGTATTTGCTCTACATATATGCCCGGGCAGATCTCAATGTAGATGGCTGTGAGCCACCATGTGGTTGCTGGGAATTGAACTCAGGACCTTGGGAAGAACAGCCAATGCTCTTAACCTCTGAACCACCTCTCCAGCCCCTTCTTTTCTTTCTTTCTCTCTCTCTCTTTTAATGTCTTTCTTCCTTGCTTCCTTCTGTCTTCCTTCCCTGCTTCCTTTCCTCTCTTCCTCTCTCCCATTCTCCCTCCATCCTAATTTAAAGAGATTAGAAAACATGTCTTTCCTCCATTTTCTACTCTAGTCCACAAGTAACAACAGATATTTCAGAGAAATTGCCACCAAAACATTTATGAATATTACATGTGAGGGATCAGGAAGGAGAGGACTAGGGAAAATTGGAGTAGTAGAATGGAGTGGTTTGGAAACATTTGGTTCTGTATTAAAATAAGTACTGAATTGATATCAAATACTCATATGCAAGTAATCTTCAACAAACCACTTATACAGGGGTAGGTTATAGATTTAGAAACCATTTGACTTGAAAAACCATAACTTTCATTCATTCTTTCACTTATTCAACACTCTTGAATACCTACTATATGCAAGGTACCTGCTTTCTTAACTCTGGATTGGAAGGCAAGTTTTGACAACCACATAACCTCATGTGGAAAGCTCTATTTTCTAGGTCATAACTTTATATGAAGGCTGTGAAGACAGGATCTTTGGATCTAGTTTAGGAGTAAGAAGATAAGAAGGAGATGGGTAAAACCAGAAATGAGTATAGTTATAGGAAATCTATGATATGTGCCATAATTTCTATGAAAATCAAATGTCATGGAAACATGAGAGAAGTATTTTTAAATGTTGATTTTTAAGTGTGTGTGTGTGTGTGTGTGCACTGAGTGTGTGTGTGTGTGTGTGCACCTGAGTGTGTGTAGGGGCCTACAAAGGCCAGGCAAGATTATCATATCCTTTGCAGCTGGAATTACAGGTGGCAGGTGGTTGAGAGCTACCAGATGTGGGTTCTGGGACTAAAACTCAGGTCTTCTGTAAGAACAACAAGTGCTCTTGAGTAAGAACTAAGCTTTCTCTCCAGCTCTGAGAAAGAAATTTGAGGGGGGAAGGATGAGGAGTGGGAGAGAGAGAGAGAGAGAGAGAGAGAGAGAGAGAGAGAGGTTAAAATTTCTTGTTACTGGAATTTCTGATAACATCTTCCAGGTGTGGTGATGCATAATGTAATAGCAGCACTGCAAACGGTACATTATGAGTTTAAAGCAAACTTGAGCAAGATCTTATCTCAAAAAAAATAAAAGAATTATCAGTAACATCTAAACGGCTGTTAAAATCACGAGGGTAATTTTTTTGAGGAGAGCTGGAGAGGTGGCAGAGAAGAGGAAGAGGACTAGAAGGACAAGGGCAATGGAAGGGAGGGGAGCCTGCTTTGGAAAAGGGCCACATTTAGTGGAAGGCTGATAAAGAGGAGCCAGGGAAAGGAGTCAGGAGTGTCTATGAGAATAGCAGAAGCCAAGTAATGCAAGCCACAGAGACCAAAGTGAACAAGCAGTTTGGAGAAGGAGTGTGATCTGTGGTGTTTTGTTTTCTCTGGGAGAGCAGTAGAAGCTGGGGCTTTCATTGGGGATATTGGGGGAGGTCTTTTCCTAAAATAGCCACTGGGCAGCAGTAGCAGCAGCTGTCTCCAGGGCCAAGCAGACTTAAGTCAGGGGAACCCCTCTCTCTCTCTCTGTGTGTGTGTGTGTGTGTGTGTGTGTGTGTGTGTGTGTGTGCACCTGAGTGTGTGTAGGGGTCTACAAAGGCCATGCAAGATTATCATATCCTTTGCAGCTGGAATTACAGGTGGCAGGTGGTTGTGAGCTACCAGATGTGGGTTCTGGGACTAAAACTCAGGTCTTCTGTAAGAACAAGTGCTCTTGAGTAAGTACTAAGAGTTAAGCCATCTTGAAGCAGTAGAGCAGGATGCTGGCTCATGCTTGATCTTTTCTCATGTGGCACTTCTCCATGACATGAAAAGACCAAATTTATCCCTGGGAACAGAATAATGTGAAGGAAAATATTACAGACTTGCAGCATTTTTTGACTTTCAAGTGCTTGTACACCTACTGATCAATTCATATTCAGATACCTATAGTTTGATATTACTATCCCCATTTCACTGGTGAGGAAATTGTCACAATTAGGTGTAGGGGGTTAGATAAATTAGATTTAGAAAATATATAGGGGTTTCTGATACTGTCTCTTAATTCGGGGCATGAAGAGAATTATCAGCATGTGGACTAAAAACAGGAAACAAACAGGAGACTTAATAGACTGAAAAACAAGGTTGAAGTCAGGAAAAACAGGAAAGACTCAATAGACTGAAAAACAATCTTGAAGTCAGGAAAACAGGAAAGACTTAATGGACTTGAAGAAACAAAGTATCTGGCCTGACATTGTTTTCAGCTGCTAAGTGGGCGGAGCCCAAATTAAGCTGAAACAGAGTTCCTCCTATTTAAGGACAGTGCATGGAGCCCAGAAGAAGAAGAGGCCCCTGATGCTAGAGAGCTCCAAGAGTCCTGCTGAAAAAAGTGCTGGCCATCATTTGACGGCCAGATTTCCCTGAAACAGAAAGAAGTTGGTGAACAAAGAAAGCCTGAGCAAGACACCAAAAGGCCAAGGACTAAACCCTGTGGCTCAGCTTTTGCCTAGAGGGGTTTGATCTGTCCAAACAGTGGCCTAAAGGAAACTGTGCCTGGCTTTAAGGACTGAGGCAGAGCAGCTGAGTTCCTGATTCAAAAGAAGTAAGTTGGCCTGCAGACGGCTGGGGTCTCCCACAGAGAAGAAATCATGAAGCCTTATTTAAGGTGAGACTGCAATAACCAACTTACCCTGACGAACCTGCGTCTGAGAGATCCAGAAAAAGGACTGCTAAGTGCGTTAAAGAATATACAACAAAGACTGTGTTCCTGACGACTGAGGACCTGCCCCAGAGACTGTATCATAGGTTAAAGGGGTTGTAGGAATTTATAGGATTAATAGTTAAGAAATTGTTGGTGTTTGTTATAAGTAAATTTAGTAATAAATAAGTGTTAAATAATAATTTAAAAGTTCAGTTACAATTAGGTGCTCAGGGTTATACAGTTAATAAGAAGAACAAGAATTTGAACTCAAACTCACCTGGCTCCACACACTTTGGCTTTTTATGCCACATTCCAGCAGTAAGTAGCTCAGGACTCAGGTTATGGTTATGATTCAAGCCTGAAGCAGGACTGTGTCTCTAGGTTCCCCTGCATCCAGGGTTGTAGCCTCTTCTAAGAGATGTAGATTCTGGATTCTAGAGTCTCCTTTGCAGGCCTGCCTCCTCCTCTCCCTTCTGGGATGTAGTTAGGTAACATTTTTGGGACCTGAGGATCAGGTTCCGAGTCTTCATTGCTTCCCAGCTCCCCTTAAAGATTCTGCTCCAGCATGCTCATCTCTCCCAACAAATACTTCTCTCCTTATCCACTGCATCCTCCGGACCCAATTTACCTCACATGCCAGAGACAGTGATACTTACAAAACCCCAGCTTACTCCAGAAGCCTCAGATCCACAGCTGCTGACAACTGTTCTCCAGCATTAGGCTTTTAAGAGTGGGAGCTTGCTCTGCATGCCTTCTTTACTGTATTAAGACTAGGTTCTCTTGGAGTGATGGAGACAAGGGGCTGTGTTGGAAGGGGTGGGATGTGTAAGGGAAAATTATTGGCTAGCATCCACAGGGAGATATGAACTGTTTCCTAGCTATCTGTTCTTATCTGTGCCATAGGCATCTCAAAACATATATGCTGGAAAATGAACTTCTCTTCTTTTCCCCAAACCCCAAACATGCTTTCTTATAGCCTTTCCTGAGCTTGTTAACAGGAGTTCTCTTCTAGTTGCCCAGGTAAGAAACTTGGAATGAAAAAATTTTGACAGACTCTTAATATGTGACCCAGGCTGGCCTTGAACTTGGAATCATCCTTCTGCCTCATCTTCCCAATCCCAAGTACTGACATCACTGGCATGTGCCTGTAATTGTAACCAGGTTCAGCTTGGAGTCATTTTTGACTCCTTTTCCCCTCTCATTCCCCACATCAGTAAATTTTGTCTCTACTTTCACATTCTACCCAGAATATGATGACTTCTTGTTACCTTTGTTACCCTGGTTCACACGACCATCATCTGCATTGTTAGTAGCCTCTTCCTGTGTTACTAACCCTGATATCTGGTCTCAGCACAGAGCTGTTTTGAGAGTAAGCCAGGCCACAACATTTCTCCTCTCCAAACCCTCTATGGCTTTCTTCCACTCAGTAAAGGCCTTACACTGGCTTGCAAGAGCCTTTGAGGTCTGGTCCCTTTCAAATATTCTGACTTCATATTCTGTTTCTCTTCCTCAAAATACCTGCTCTTTATCAGAGTCACTCCAATATTCAAAACAGCAAATTCTTCTTCATTATCTCCTTTATTTTTATAACAATGATCATACTTATTATATGTTTTATTGATTTACTATTTCCACCAATATTATGTGAACTCTATTAAGCTGGCAGTTTCTAATCTGTTTTGTTCCCTTCTGGTGAACAACTAGGGTCTAGAACTGAAAGCTCCTGGGTAATGCTTGTTGACCCTTTCCCAGATCTGAGCCAGTAGTTTGGAGCATTATCATTATCATACTCATTAAGTCATGGATGTTAGAGTTTGGTCCATGGCAGGCTTGTTTGGGTTAAAATATTGATTTTTCCATGAATCATCAAAAGACTCTATACCTTAATTTTCTCATCATTAAAGTAGGAACAGAATAGAACCTATTTGAAAGAGAACCTGTGGTACTATCAATAGGTATAAAGTCCTTAGAACAGTGCCTAGCATAGAGTAAGAACTAGATAAACATTTGCTATAATTAAATGCACACAGAGTTAAGATAATTATCAGTAGTTTATATTTTCAAAAGTCCTTCAGTGTGTTGACTTGCATGTTAAAATTCATTTCCATGTTTCAATGCCCATAAACTTATATGATCTTCCTGTAATTTAATTATCTTTAGTTGAATGCCTCTTTATCTGTAAACTTGGATGTCTTCGTGTGTACACAAACATTTTGAAGCTGTTAAATAGTAATCTCACTGGGTCCTGGTTTCCCAATCTGTATGCTGAGTGGGTTGGACTAGATAACCTCCAAGCGTTTTTCTAGCTCTTACAATTTGCTGGGATGGGACAGGAGGAGGGATAGGCCCCACCCCGAGTTCCACCCCCAAGAATATTCCCTCTGGCTGCCAAGAGGAAGGGTGACAGAGTCAGCTGGACTCAGCTTTAAGGGCACCGGGTAGGAATCTTGCCAAGGTTCCTAGGCAGGGGTGGTGGTGGTGCTCCTGGACTGGTGTAAAATGGGGCAGCTTCAGGGGGAAATAAGAGTACAGAGTGCTGGGACGACGGAGGGTGGGGAAGGAGAGGTGGAGAAGCCCCTCATCACCAGGACAGAGTTGTGATGGTGAGTTAGATAACAAATTGAGCCTGAGTATCTTTTCCCTTAGATGCTGCTGGTTAGCCTCCAGTCTCTTCACCTAGCCAGACTCTGCGGGACAGAGGAAACTGCAAAACACCACTGCCTGCCTGCCTACCTTAGCCCCAGCACTGCTTGATGCCCATCAGTCCCTGGGCTGGACTAAGGGAGCTGGGTAGGAGCTGGGCTAAGGGATCTGGGTAGGGGCTGGACTAAGGGAGCTGGGTAGAGGCTGGGCAGGCCTGTGTTGCACTTGGATTTGCTCCTCCTAGTTCCTGTGTGCTTTTCCTCTTTTATTGGAGGTTCATCAGGACTGGGAAACTAAGAAAATCAGACAATGACTTTTGTCCTTTCTACCTCTTAGGGTGCCATGACCAGTGCAGAATCCTTGCTATTCACATCACTAGGCTCCAGCCCGAGTTCTGGAGATAGTAAATGTAGGTTTAATGAGGAGTTCAAGTTTATCCTGTTGCCTGTGAGCTATGCTATTGTCTTTGTGCTGGGTCTGGCCCTCAATGCCCCGACTCTCTGGCTCTTTCTCTTCCGCCTCCGACCCTGGGATGCAACAGCCACTTACATGTTCCATTTAGCATTATCAGACACCTTGTATGTGCTGTCACTGCCCACCCTCATCTACTACTATGCTGCCAGAAACCACTGGCCCTTTGGCACTGGATGCTGCAAGTTTGTTCGCTTTCTTTTCTATTGCAACTTCTACTGCAGTGTCATTTTCCTTACCTGCATCAGTGTGCACCGCTACATGGGCATTTGCCACCCACTGTGGGCACTCCGCTGGGGCCGCCCTCGATTTGCACGCCTTCTCTGCCTAGCTGTTTGGTTGGTGGTAGCTGGCTGCCTCGTGCCCAACCTGTTCTTTGTGACAACCAACCCAAATGAATCCACCATCCTGTGCCATGACACCACTCGGCCAGAGGAGTTTGACCACTTTGTGCACTTCAGTTCAGCAATCATGGCGCTGCTCTTTGGCTTGCCCTTCTTGGTCACTCTGGTCTGCTATGGACTCATGGCCCGGCGACTGTATCGACCTCTGCCGGGAGCTGGGCAGTCATCTTCTCGGCTCCGTTCTCTCCGCACCATAGCTTTGATACTGACAGTGTTCGCTGTCTGCTTTGTGCCTTTCCACATTACCCGCACAATTTATTACCTGGCAAGGCTATTGAAAGCTGACTGCCAGGTGCTGAACATTGTCAATGTGGTCTACAAAGTGACTCGGCCCCTGGCCAGTGCTAATAGCTGTCTGGATCCAGTGCTCTATCTGTTCACCGGGGACAAATATCGAAGCCAGCTCCAGCGACTATGCAGAGGTAGTGCACCCCAGCCCCGAACAACTGCCTCCTCCCTGGCATTAGTGACCCTACATGAGGAAAGCAGCAGCAGGTGGGCAGACACCCAACAAGAGAGCATCTTCCCTGCCTATGACAGAGATAGATTATAACCCTGGGCACTGGATATGAAAGGAAGGGGGGTTAACTGCAGAACAGAGGGGAGGGAGCTTGTTACTGACACTTAATAAGGGCATCAGCTGCCATCTTTTTAGCCAAAGTTTGGGGTAGTTACTTGCTGCAGACCACGGTGTAGTGGTCTCAGCAACCGAACCAGCTTTCAAGAAGTTTTCAGGTGGGGAGCGGATTCGGCGTGACAGACAACACAACTCAAGAGAAGTTTCAGTGTTGCTGCAAAGTTTTACTTTTTCAAAGCAGAATTTATACAGTAAAATCAGGAAGTGTGATCATAGTTACATAGCCAAAAGCATAAACATTTGTTGCTAAGAAATACCTGTTGATCTTGGAAGGAACATTGAGCTTCTTGGTGGCCCGATTGACTGTGGTCAACGGACCGGACAGTTCCTAACCATTGTGTTTTATTCTGAAACAGACCAGTATTTTATTGTCTTTTTTTTAAATCTCTTTTTACTTTCTCAATTGTTTTTCATAACTATGAATGCTTATTTGCTTTCCCTTTTACACTAGCAAGTATTGGAATGTTTTTTGATAGCTTTAACAATGTCTCCTAAGTCTTTTTATGAAACCTAAGCTATTCTTTTACCATCATTTATTATTTTCATAGGAACACCAGGTACATAAAATTTATTTGTTAATGTTCTCCGTTTTCTTTTGTATCTTGGCTGAGATCCTAACTCTTTTTCCTGTAGAAGATTAAGAGCTTCATGTACTAATATATTAAAATTGTTCTGTATTATTTGTACAAACTGCTACAAAGGACTATTATCTGCATCTGAATTATTCATAGTTAGTATAATGTTTGGGTTTTCTGAAACATCTACTCTTTCTTTTTGTGGGGCTGTTGTCATCTGTTCAGGGGTAGACAGCATATTTTAAGTTCCTTTTTCAAGTATTGTACTTCTTGGAAATCTTGTATAAGCTATGAGATAAAGTAAGCATCCAAAAGTGAAACCAAGCCCTCCAAACATCCCCAACCTTACCAGCTCCCCAGGAGACCTGATGATTCGCCCCCACAAATATCCAGGCTTCCGTCCAGCACCCCTTTTGGCTAATGGGTCATTCTTCAGGGCCTGGAAAAGCCCAGAAGAACCCCCCAGCCGTACAACACGCATGTTTGTCACACATGTAGCCTGCACTGCTGGCGAGGCGGGTGTGACAGTTACTCCTCTACCTCTACTTGTTTCTTTTTCTTTTCCTTCCTGGGGCCACTGATCCTGTTTCTAGAGACTGAAAGTCTTCCTCAGTGCTCTTTGCCCATTCTGCTTCTCCAACCAGAGTAGAGAATTCAAGTAGAAGGGTGAAGAATGGGGGGAATCTCAAGACCCATCTGATGTACATTATGGAGCAAGCCAGAATCAGGAACAGGGGTGCTAGCAGATCACAGATGCCATATGTGCCATATGGAGCATCCACACCCACTTCTTGGCTCCCTCTCAAAGACAAGATAGTCTTACCTGCCAAGGTGCTGAAATAGGGTACAAACCCTATGAGCCTGCCTGGCACGGCCCCACATGCCAGTTAGAAGCCAGGTGCTATTGAACAGCTGAGCAGCCATGAAGCAGAGTACTGGTCTTAAGTGGTGACCCTAAGAAGCCTCAGGAGGCAGGGTCCAGGTTGATAGCAGCCTTGGAAACAGGAATGAGGCTAGATCCACCTGTATGACTGCAGAGAACATATTAGACAGCTCCCACATGTTTAATGAAAAGAGAAGTGGACAGCTCTGACTCAGAAGGAAGAAAACATTTCAAGTCCATGGTTTCAAGTTCTAATACTGATGAGCAGAGCAGGTCTGTGCAGGATAGGGTGGTGACAGGAATAGACGCCCAGAGCTGCCTCTTCACTGGTCTCTCCCCTTTCACTAGCTCTAGTTAAATAAAGGATAAACCTGTCACCAGCTCTTTTTGAATACAGGATTTTGAGACCAGGGTGGGACACTGGGTTTTCCACCTGTTCAGTCCTCTTGGAGGATCTGGTGGGTGTGTGGACCTTGGGGAAGCTAAACCCTGAGCCTAAGATGTTAGAGTTTCTGGGCAAGCATTCATGGGAAGGGAAATCTATTTTCACCACCTTTTTCTATGAAATCACCTCATAGCCAATTGGTTTTCTGAGTCAGACCCAAGCTTTTGCTGACCCTTCTGATCTCTTACTCACCTACTGATACCAAATTATTACTGGCTTCTAAGAGTTCTCATGTCTCTGGAGAGTAGGGGAGAGAGGTGCTGGACTGCAGAAGAAAACAATTTAATCTGACTGCCTCTCTGCTCTCTTTCCTCTCTTTAAAGGGATCACTCTCCCTTGGAACCCAAGAGTTCTTCTATTAGGAGTAAATTAACTGGCCTTTTGAATTCTTACCAGGTTCCCACTCTTATGACCACAACCCACTAGCCTGCCACCTCTGCTAACCATCAGCCCCATACAGTAAAATTATTCTCTTCATTATAACACATTAAGGCTCCTCCATTGTCAGGCCCCGTAACTCCAAGCTGCTTGGTCGAAACTGATTTCCTGGACTTCATAGTCTGCTACTTTATCTTCCTTTATCTCTCCTCAGGGTCTCACTGTGTACTTCTGTCTAGCCTAGAACTAGCTACAGAGACCTGGATAGCCTTAAACTCATAGAGATCCACCTGCCTTTGTGCTGGGATTAAAGACATATACACCAGGCTAGGTAAATACCTCAAATTCTCTCTGCTTCATATCTACTTAGATGTCCTGTTTTGTCTTTATCACTTCCTTCCCCCATGATCCCTGAATGAGAGACTTTGTTCCTTTATTTCTTTCTCTTCATCTTAGTTCCATCACTGATTTTATACCATAACAAGAAAAAAAAAAAAACGACATAAGCACCTGTGCCTTAACCTTGCTGTCTCATCTTGCTACCATTCTGTTAGTCTCTCCTCACTTCACTACTGCTATGGACCCTACTTACAGAATATCTCTGAACTCTCCAAATTTGAGTTCCTCTCACTCTCCTTCACTCAGAACACAAATTAAGTCTTTGGCAAAAGCTTCAATGATATTTTTTTCTACTCTTATCCTTCTTTGACCTCTCTATGTCAATCGACTCTATTGCATGTCTTTTAGAATTTTTTAAAATTTTTTTGTGTTTGTTTTTGTTTCTCAAGACAGGGTTTCTCTGTGTATCCCTGGCTGTCCTGGAACTCAATCTGTAGACCAGGATGGCCTTGATCCACCTGACTCTGCCTCCCAAGTGCTAGGAGTAAAGGCATGTACCACCATTGGGCTATTTTGTAAGTTTTAAAACATATATATATATATATATATATATATATATATAT
>CAJQZJ010000003.1:277862-303931 GCA_907164525.1 Lophiomys imhausi
CAACCATCCACAATGTGATCTGATGCCCTCTTCTGGCTGCAAGTGTATGTTCAG
Source organism: Lophiomys imhausi (assembly GCA_907164525.1). Taxonomy (NCBI): domain Eukaryota; kingdom Metazoa; phylum Chordata; class Mammalia; order Rodentia; family Muridae; genus Lophiomys; species Lophiomys imhausi. Next base: position 277,917 of record CAJQZJ010000003.1, read on the forward strand.
ATAGAGGAGTACTTATGTACATAAAATAAAATAAATCTTAAAAAAAAAAGATAGGAGAAAACAGATTCCACAAAGTTGTCATTTGACCTCCACACTGGCTGCTGCCATACACCCACACTTTTTTATTACTGTTGTTGTTGTAATTACTATTCTCACCAGGTGGTAGTGGTGGCTAATAACCTTCTGTAACTAGAATTCCAGGGGATTCAATGCCCTCTTCTGGCCTTGGGTACTGCATGCATGTGGTGCCCAGACAAACATTCGGGTAAAATACTCGTATATACATAAAATTTAAAAAGAATAATATATATATATATATATATTCACATATATATATATATATATATATATATATATATATATATATATATATATGAATAACCTTTAAAGCAACCTGACTGTGACAAAACTGAAGAAAATGTGGAGAGAAAATATTCAAATATTTCAAACCCTTATTTCTGTTTTCCATACTCTACGTTTTATTGGTTTGTATTCATGTATTATAGGAATATAACCATGGTTCATATATCTTTTAAAAGTATGCTTTTAAGGAAATTTAGGGTATTGTGATGTATGCCTATAATCCCAAGAGTTGGTAGTAGAGCCAAGAGGGTCATAAGTTCGAAGTCAGCCTAGGGTACATAGTGAGACCTTAGCTCAAAACAAACAAACAAACAAGTATAATCCTTTCTTATTGTAAACTTTCTCCAGGTTGATGCAGGCTTCCACATTTGTTATTTTAATAGCGACATGAAACTACTTCCATTGGTAGATTATATCTTATTAGACTATTCCCTTATTATTGAACTTTTAATTAGCTTGTTTTTTGTGCTTTGAATATCTTCCTATTTGTGGTTTCTTTCTTCTTGCAATTCTATCTCTAGTACAAGTTCTCAGGAGTGAGATCACCAGACCAGTGCATGAATGTTTTGTGGATTGCGATTTTTCAAAATGAGTGCAGGAATTTTTACTGTCACAGGGCTATATAGCTATCCTAGCTCCACTGCAGTTCCAGCATCAGGCTTCATTGAAAATCTTTCTGGATGGTAAACATTCAAGTTGTTCATTTCATGTCTTTGCTTACTTGCAGCATTAAACTCTTTCTCTTGTGTTTACTATTTGCATTATTCTTCAACTACTATATTAACGGTGTATTTCTATTGAAATATGTTTATTTAATGTGTGTATTATCATTGGTCATATTTGACATATTTAACCCGTGCATTATAATACTGTATTTCCTTATTTCAGTTCTCCAGAATTAGAATCTCTTTCCTCCTGCCTTTTGTTGATCACTTCCTCTCTCTCCTTTGCTGTCACCTTTTTGTCGGGCTCTTGACATGTGAGGGTTATTTAATCCTCTATTGATTATCAGAATGCTGATTTCCACTTAGAGAGAACAAAGAGTGGGTGAGTACAGTTCAATTGACTTTTAGTTGTTAAGAATACCTCAGAGCTCATACAGGGCTTGGGTTCCCCTTCATTTTCCAGTTGAAGAAACAGACCCAGTGAGATGCCATGCCTGTGAGTTTCTACATAGTGGCAGGTAGAAACTAGAACTTAGACTGGTTTCCCATGACTCCTTTCATTCTACCATGCCAACTTGGTTGTAGGCCAGATTTTTGTCCCTCTAAACCTCAATTACCTATTGGATAGGCTCACTTAGATCTTCCACTGTTGCTTCTAACCTGTAATAGAAAAAAAAAAAAGAAACTGCCTGAACCAGTTCTACTACTTTCTCTTGCTCATTTCTATTCACAACACCTTTCTTGATTTACTGAGGCTCTCAAGTGCCTGGACAACTCAACTCTTCCTAACTCACCAAGTTCCAACATTGCTGTCTTTGCCAGCTATAATTGGCCTTCTTTTAAGATTTATTTTATTTTTAGTGTATACAGTGTTCTGTCTGCATGTACCTCTGTAGGCCAGAAGAGGGCACCAGATCTCATTATAGATGGTTATAAGCTGTCATGTGGTTGCTGCAAATTAAACTCAGGACCTCTGGAAGAGCAGTCAGTGCTCTTAACCTCTGAGCCATCTCTCCAGACCCTTGGCCTTCTTTTATGATGCTGATGTTACCATTCTAATATTGCCTCGTTTTCCCTTCTCCCTGACCGAATGTCAGAAATTTCTGTCTCATCCTCCCCTACAGTCACCTTCCACACATATGCACATTTGTCAGATCAATCTGTCCAGCACGACTTTCAAAGTTTCACTCTCTTAGAAATCTTTCATGTCTCTTAGAAATCTACAAGTCAAAATACTTTAGGCAAAAATTTAAGAAAGCTTTATCAACCTTGCATTCTTCCTCAACACAAATTTCTCTTCTCTAGGTTTTTGGAATTGCTGGTCTGTGTAGAATGTGGGTGGTGCTTGGGACAGAGTCTAATGTCTTGCATTTGTACCATTGAGCTACATTTGTAAACTGATTTAGGCAAATCAGTCTCTTTCTTCTCTTTCCAGACAGCACTGGCACTTTCTTATCTCTTTACTTTCATTGTCTCTGTCCTTTAAGATGAAATATCCTTTCCCCTCAAGTTGTCCTTTTCTTACCTATTTTCCAAGGACCAGGCTTAGGTCTCACATATTTTCCGAGACCTTCCCTGCCAATTATTAACAACAGTGATCTTCCAGATGTTTTTTTCTTCTTCTATAACTACTGTCCATATCAATCAGTTGACACTTTTAACATTTCTTGAAATTATGGACACTAATTTGAATTGTCAATTATTCATGCATGCTTGCCTTGTGTATCCCATCTGTGAAACCTCTTGAGTTAATGTACTATATATATAACACAGATTGAAGATCAGAACACCCAAGTTCTCAAATCTGAAAATGGAGCTCAAGTGTGTCACCTTGGATGAGTTATTCAAATTCTTTGAACCATAATTTTATCACCTATGAAATGAAAATCATAATCTTAGCTTTATGTAATTCTTCAGGTTACAGTGAGTCTGTGCAAATCCAGAGTGCTAAGAAAATATAAATAGCTGTCATCATATCATTCTATTTGTTTAATAAATGATGCTTAATAAATATTTACTGTATGATTACATGTTAGCAATTCAGTTTGTTCTTTATTTTCCTGGATATTGTCCACTTTAAGATGCTTACACGAATCTTAAGGAATTAAAGAGATAAAGGGACTTCAGGAACATCTGGGTAGAGGCAAGCATTTAAAAAATGTTTTGAGGAGAAGTAACCTAGCCACAATCTTTCATATTTTGCTGTGTATGTTACATGACCTGTGTAGAAAGCTAACCTGGATGAGAGAAGAGGTACTATAGCCGAACTTCCACTTTTCCCACATTTTACATTCCTTCATCCTGTAATTTCTAGCTAACTAGGCCAAGTTAGTTAATGTCTTCAAGCTTCAGTTTCCTCATTACTAAATTAGGATAGGAATACCTATTTGACAGAATTATGATGAAGAGTCCATAGTGTATTGAATGAAGAAACATCACATATAGTTCCTATAGATGGGAAACCCTTTTCAGTAGTTTTCAATTTTAATAGAACCAGAAGAGGAGTCCAAATTCCAGATTTTGATCTAGGGCCACCTAAAAGTGATAATTAAGATCATGACAAAAATGAACACTTGTGAGAGCCAGAAGGCTCAAAACCAATCACTGAAGGATGACACTAATGATGAATTGGAAGGAAACAGGTCAAGCATCTGGCCTCAAGAAAGAAGGGAGTTTTAAAAAGAGAGACTTATAACCAATTTTTAAAACATTTGGATTTTTTAAAAAAAATTAAGAAAATAAGTAGCTGCATCAAGTGCCCAAGAGAATTTAGGAAGTAGAAGACACTCAGAATTTAAAACAAAAACATTTCATTCCCTGCCAATTTGGATTTATGCATCAAAAACATTAGCCAGTGATATTGATTAAAGAGCCCATTCTCAAATTTTCTTTAAAAAATGTAGTGGTGTGAATATGTATATCCTTCCCCCCCTCTCTCTCTGTGTGTGTGTGTGTCCCCATAAATGCAGGTGCTCTCAGAGGTGAGAGGCAATTGACCTCCTGGAGCTGGGGTTACAGGTGGGTTTGAGCCGACTGACATGGGTTCTGGGAATTAAACTTAAGTCCTCTGGAAGACCAGTACAAGAGAAGTACACACTCGTAACCATTGAGCAATATCTTCAGCTCCAAATCTATCTATCTATCTATCTACCTACCTACCTACCTACCTACCTATCTATCTATCTACCTATCTATCTATCTATCTATCTATCTATCTATCTATCTATCTATCTATCTATTTTTATCTATTTTGTTTTTGTTTTTGTTTTAGACAGGGTCTCACTATGTTGCCTTGGCTGTCTTGGAACTTGCTATATAGACAGGCTGAGATTGGACTTCTGCATTCTGTATGCTGGGGTTAAGGTGTGCACTACCACTCTGGCCTTAAATAAATTTTCTAATAAAGATCTTTCTTCATCCTTTTTATTTTTGGATTTTTGAGACAGGGTTTCTCTATGTAATAGCCTTGGCTGTCCAAAACTCACTTTGTAGACCACACTGGCCTTGAATTCACAGAGCCTCTGCTTCCCAAGTTCTGGGATTAAAGGCTTGCACTACCATACCTGGCTTTTTCCTCATGCCTTTTTTTTTTTTTTTGGTTTTTCAAGACAAGGTTTCTCTGTGTAGCCCTGGCTGTCCTGGACTCACTTTGTAGACCAGACTAGCCTTGAACTCACAGAAATCCACCTGCCTCTGCCTCCCTAGTGCTTGGATTAAAGGCATGCACCACCACACCCAGCAATTACAGACAGCTGTGAACTGCCATGTGGATGCTGGGATTTGAATCCAGGTCCTTTGGAAGAACAATCAGTGGTCTGAACTTCTGAGCTATCTCTCCAGCCCTTTCCTCATGCTTTTTATATTCCTCTTCCACTGTGAATTTCTAATTTTCCTACTTCTTTGCCACAGTCTTCAGAAGAATTCACTGAATGGCAGCATAGTCTGTAGGGCTGGTATTTCCAACATGAGCTGAAGTGTAGTTTGTCACCAAAAGAAAGTTAAAAAAATATTTGAGTGCATCTAAAGAGCTAATCTATGAGGGATGTTGGTATGTTTGGTTGCCAGAGACAATGGATTTGGATTACAAAGTGGGACAAAGACAAATGATTCATTCTTGAGCTGAAGTGTAGATTATTAAAAGATAGCAACTTTACAAGAGAAAGAAGATGAAGTACTTCTCAGGGCAGGCTGATTATCACCATCAATTTTGTATTCCACTTTGGGACCCTAATCATGTTCTTGGATCTAGTCAGAGAAGAAAAAAATCGAATGTGCTTGGAAAATTCAGGAGAATAACTAACCAGTACACCAAGACGATGGCTTCTGCTCTATTTGTGTTATTATTGATGATAATTAACTTAGTGCTCATTGTAAATCTCATTCTTTTTACCAACTGAGCTAACTGATCAATTGTCATTCTTTTTACTACAAAATACTCTTCTCCCTCCAACATCAATAGCATATCAACAACTCTGATTCTGGGGAGATTTATTTTCAGAGGGTAAGCATTTTTTTTTAATTTTTGACAATTTAAGTTATGGTTTGATTAAAAAAAAAGTTTTTGTCTTTATCCATTGTTTAGTTGAGGGACATCTAGGTTGTTTTTAGTTTCTGGCTATTACAAATAAGGCTGCTATGAACATAGTTGGGCAAGTGTCCTTGTGATAAGATGGCACGTCCTTTGGGTATATGCCCCAGAGAGGTATAGCTGGTAGATCAATTCCCAGCATGAAGATGGGAGATGAGTATGAAATCCCACCTCTAGCTGAGGAGCTATTGGTGACTGACAGCTGTCAAGAAAAGAAGAGTCTGTTTTCTTTAAGGGCATGTTGCTTGGCAGGTCTAACACACTCCAAATGGATGGCCACACATCCCAAACTATATAGGAAGTTCTTATGAGACTTGATGGGTTTAAACGATGAAGACACAAAATTGGGTGGATATAGAATGTGGGGATGGATCTTGGAAAAAGGGGGAAAGGATGAATATGATAAAAACACAACATGAAATCCTCAAAAATTAATAAAATACCTTTTAAGGGAAAATTACAATGTCCATTAATGTTCTAAACTTTAGAAACAACATCTAAAGACTCTTAAAACACTTCAACAAGTACATCTAAATATTCTACCACCTCAAATGCTCATTTTTAATATTATCTTCTATGCAATAATTATTAGCATCTAAGAACATTAGTGGTACTCAGAACATACATTAGGATATTTTGGTAGGGCCACTGTAAAAGTAAGAAATGATTTTAGAAGGTGACTAATCAGATTTAAGATTCAGAAATGTAGTGTGATGAAAGGGTTGATTTGAGCAGATTTTACTACAAGGAATAGCAATAGTCTATGAGTTTTGGTAAGGTCTTTGACTGGATTATGACAGTAGAGGAGAGGAGGGGGTTGTTGAATTAATAAAAGATAATAAAGTTGGTGTGATTTGGTAATACGATGGGAATGAGAAGGAAGGAGATGATTTGCTTAGGACAGGGCATGATGAGTGAAAGATGTTTATTGGAGATAGGTAAATTGAATATGTTTGGCTATTGCTTATGAGAGAAGTCTGGGCTAGAAATAGACCCAAAATTATGTAAAATAAGAGAAGGCCCAACAGTTGAGTCAAGCAAATGCAAAAAGAAAAGTAGTTTAAATGGGTCTTTAACTTTGGGTTATTTGGTGAATTTTAAAATGTGTCATTCTTATTTTCATTTATCTATATGTATGTGGATTTGTGCATGTGAGTGCCAAAAGAAGGCCAGAAGAAGGTGTTGGGTTCCCTAGAACTAGAATTATATGTGATTGTAGAGTTACCCAATGTGAGTGCTGGGAACTAAACTTGAGTCCTCTGCAAGAGCAATATGCATTCTTAACAACTGTTGGGGTAGTGCTAAGCATTCTAAATGTTAACTAATTGGTCCTGCTTGTTGTCTGTTACTTACATTGACTCTGATTGGTTAAATAAAATGCCGAGGCCTGAGATTGGGCAAAGACAGAGAAAGGTGGGACTTCCTGGGATTACAGCAGCAGGAAGAAGAAGGCATTCCAGCCACAAGCAGCAGGAAGGAAGGTACATGCCATGGGTTAGAGAAAAGAACTTCATTCCACATGGCCTGGAACATTGGCTAGTGTGGAGAATGGCGGTCCAAGGGGACGTATGTATATATGGGGTCATATTTGGGTAATACAATTACGAGCTAGCTTAGATGGGCTAGGATTGCACAACTCAGGCCAAGGCTTGTAGAATCCATGTGGTCTCTGTGTGCTCATTTATAATGGATGGTTAAGGATTAGCCACCAAACCAATTAACAATAATATAAATATTGGGTAAATACTTTAATTAGCCATATATTTTTACAAACAACTGAGATATCTTTCCATCTCCTTAATTTTTTGTTTTGTTTTGAGACAGAGTTTCTCTGTGTAACAGAGCCCTGGTTGTCCTGGACTCACTTTGTGGACCAGGCTGGCCCCGAAGTCACAGAGATCTGCCTGCCTCTCCCTCCCAAGTGCTGGGATTAAAGTGTGAGCCACCACGCCTGTATCCCTCTTAAAATTAAAATGTTTCTTGTTGGTTATATCTCTTTTTATTTGATTTAACTCCTTTAAAATTCTCAGAATGCAGGAGCTACAGGTGGAGCTCAGTTGGTGATGTCAAACACAGGTACCCTAGTTCCCATGTATTTACTAAGCATGTTCTAGGCCCTGGGTTCCATTGAATCAGGCATTGTGGCACACTCATGTAATCCCAGCATTCAGGAGGTAGAGGCAAGAGGATCAGAAGTTCAAGATCATTCTCTGATACACAGCAAGTTTGAAAACCAGCCTGGGCAACATGAGATACCATCTCAAACAAACAAAAACAAGAAAATAAAGTATCCAGAGTACAGCTTTTAGAAAAAAATATAGATAGAATTTAGCAAGGATTAACATAGCCAAAGATCATTACAAGAAAAATATATGTGAAATGCTTATGCCAACTAACAACTGATCTTGAGTTAGGTACCTTTTATCTGTTCAAAATCATGCTTTTGCAATGGTGTGGAAGTAAGCCTTTGTATTTGAAGTAGAAAATTATTTTAAAAATTGTATGTGAATAGTTGCAGCAGCACTATTCATAGCAGCTAAAAAGTAGAAAAAAAAAAAAACAAATGTCCTTCCATTAGTGACTGGATGAAAAAATGCGGTTTATCCATAATAGGTTGCTATTCATTCACAAAGAATGGAGCATTATTACATGCTATAATATGAAGGAACCTTGAAACCATGTGGAAAGAAAGAAGCCAGTCATGAGAGAACATACAATATATTGTTCCATTTATGTGATATGTTCAGCCTGGTAAAGCTTTAGAGAGAGAAGGTAAACTGGTGGTTGGGAGGTGCTGAGGGAGTCAACTCTGACTGCCAATGTGCCTTGGGTTTCTAGCAGTGCTTGAAAGAACTGCAAAAGCAGCTCGTGGTGGTCATTTTACAGCTCTCCAAAATACTGTACACTGCTAAACTTGGCACTTCAAGCTGATTAAATGTGTGGTATGCAAAGTACATATTAGTTTAAATGTTTTATTAAGACTTTAAAATATTGGAATGGTGACTGACCGGTCATCATTTGAATCCTTCGGGATCTAGGATTTCAGGTTTAGAAAGGGTGTGGGACAAAAGGGGCCCTGGGCCTTCAGACCTCTGAAGGATGTCTGGGTGGGGCTCCTCAGGGACAACTCTTGTGGGGGTGTTGGCAGGGGCAGCATTATGGTCAGTAAGGAGCACTTAATGTCCATTCCCTGATGGTATACATAGCCTCCTTCAGCTTCTTTCCTTTCCTAGGACTCTTCTGGTTCTAGGCAACCCAGTGTCCTCTCCAAAGCAGGTGCCACGGTGCTGTCTGGTACAGTTTCTTTGATTACAAGAACAGTAGCTTCTGCATGTTGGAGCAGCTGTACTGGACCTTACGCTGGTCAAACAGCTTGTACAGGTCATCTATGTAGAGGGCAGAGTATTTGTCCACCATCTCTGGCTTGGGTTTTCAACATGGGGCAGTGGCAAAGGCTCCCTAACTGTCAAAAGAGATGAAAACAGAGAAGATTGAAAGTGCCAGAATCCTTGTTTCTTCTACCCTCTCACCTTCCCTGGGCAGATACTCTGGCCACTCCAGTTAGCTCTCAGTGTCTCCTACTCTGCTGCCCTCTTCTTTGGTGGGGGATGGGTAAGGTGCAGCTAGATGGGTGGGAGGGAGAGCTCGATAGCCCCCGAGGCTAAAAGCATCACTCACCTACAGTGACAATGGGCCTGTGGTACGGTAGGAGTCCCTTGGAGCCTTGATGGAAGCCTTGTCCATAGAAGACACAGAAATAGAAACCAAAGATCCTGCGGAAGAAGCTTTGGAACTTGAACATCTGGGTGTCCTCATGGAACAGCACCTGGTCATATGCTTCAGTTTCTCCAAATGTGAAGATAGGGACCAGATGATCCCTGAAGGAAAATCCTCATTTCTCAGACATAAGCTATTATGGGAACCATGCTGGAAGACCTTTTGTTTAAGGCCAGGCACTCATCCATTAAGATAGAATACTAGAGGCCCCAAACATTCTTTTTACATTAAACAGGGTCCCCTATTTGGTATATCTTGTCTTGAAAATTCCCAGGCCTATGAAAGGAAAATCTTTTTTGTTGTTGTTGTTTTTCAAGGCAGGGTTTCTCTGTGTAGCCCTGGCTGTCCTGGACTCACTTTGTAGACCAGGATGGCCTCGAACTCACAAAGATCCGCCTGCCTTTTCCTCCCAAATGCTGGGATTAGTGTCGTGTGCCACCACTGCCTGCTGAAAGGAGAGTTTTATCTCTAGCCTAGATTACAAGGGCAAAATATAGAGATACAGACAGGAAAGAAGAGCTAGGAAGAGACACCCAAAGACCCACGTGGTAAAAAGCTTCTAGGGGTGTCAAGGAGAGAACATTTAACTTTCTGCTAGAGAAATCACAAGATGTGGGTTATCTGTATAGATGCACATACATGAAATGGCCCTCCCTCAAGGGGACCAAGCATAAGGTATTCTCCTTGGGATCTGAGCAGAAAACATTGTTTCTTTTGTAAAGGCCACAAGAATCCACTGAGAACAATGCTCGAGGAAAAAAAAAGTCAGGCTCCTTACAGCCCTTAAGTGAGAAAAAGTGAATACACACAACATTTTGACATGTGCTACTTGACTGGCTCCTTAAAATAGTAAGGACAGAGTGGGGAAACCAGAGCCCAGGCCCAGAAGAACGAAGATCCTGCAGGCAGCCAGACTAGCAGGGCCTCGACTGGAACCCGGGTCTCCTGGCTCTGACTCAGAGCTCTCCTTCTATATAATACTCCAGATTTGCCTCCTCCCTGAGTATGCAATGGGACAATTGCTCTTGTGTTCAGTGAGCTGGACTACTGATCTGGTAGGCTCTGTAGCACTCCAGATACCAGCTCTTTTTTTCCTTCTTTTCCCGACAGTGCACTTAGCATTTATCAACCACCCACCGTACATGGTATGTGGTAGATATTTTATATGAGTGAATTGGATCCTAACTCACTGGATCTGGCATCATAGATCTGTAATTGAAGCTATTCATGAAGCTGTAGCAAGGGGATCTTAAGTTAAAGGTCTGTCTGAGCTGTAAAGCCCAGTCACTCCATGCAGGAGGAACAATGATCAGTAACCATGCTAGGAAGATGAAAACACCAAGGCTTAGAACCATATCCCAGCATGCATAGTAAGTTATATAGCCAGGGATGTATTATTATTATTTTATTGATTATCTGGTGCTGGGATGGAACCCAGAGCCTCATGCATGTTAGGCAGCTGATCTACCGTTGAACTACACTTCAAGCCTCATAGAACCAGGATTTTAAATCAAGCTCCAGACTCCAACACTTCACACAGACCCATTGTTCTGTAGTGTGTCTTGTACTTATTATCAACAGACAAATGTGGATTATTATCTATATCCACAGAGACAATGTGGATGTTATTGACATGTTAGTCTGAGCCTAACTGTCCTGGACATTGTACCTGAGTTCATAGTCTGCATTCCTGGGAACTGGTGCTGCTTGCTGAGAGGAAGCAGATAGCTTAAGGCTTTAAAAACTTCAACACTCATCTCTTCTACGCAGCCATAAGTTCCTAGAGGGCAAAACTCAAATGGAGCTCATCTTGTCATAATCTACAGGCTCATGTTGTGCAGAGAGGGACACCTACTCCTCCTTTTGGAGGCCACCTACCCGTGTTGGAGGGCTGTGTACACAAACCCTTTGAGATTCTGGAGGATGAGCGTGGTAATGTTAGGCACACTCTGTAGGACCTCTCCCACTCCTCCCACAACAATGCCCACAAGGTTTCCATTGTCATGCTTGGCTCAGCAGGTAGTCGACGGCTGACTGGCTCACAGAACATAGTCCTAGAGAGATTCAAGGCACAGAGAGGACAAACTCATCAGAAGAGAAGCAAATGTCAGACAGAACAGACTGGCTTTTGTGTTCCCATGGCTCATAGAAGGAAAAGCTCAAGGAGGAGGTGGGACAGAAGCATGGAGAAGAGAAGGCAGTGAGGAGAGAGAATATGTTTCACTTGAAGGCAATGTCCATAGGAAGCAGTGAATGGAAACTACAGAAGGATGGTTTTCAGTGGAATAAATACAACTTTCTGAATTTCGATTTTGTTTCTAGCCCTTTCTTTCCATTAATAGAAATACCTAATGTTCATCAAGTACATACTTTGTACTAGATATTCTGTTGAATTCTTTACTCATTTTAGATATTATACTTAAGAGAATTCTCATTTAATCGTCATAGTATTTCAGCACTATTTTTCAGGTGAGGAAGCTGAGTCCACTAGAAGTTAGCTAATTTGACCATGATCTTACAGCAAGCAACAGAGCCAAGTTTTAAGCTGGACAGGTTAACTCCAAGAAGTATGGTTTGACTTCCACACTGTGATTACTGGGCAAAAGAATGATGCAGTGGGGGAGAAGATGCTGGAAAGGGTGCATTTTACAAAAGAACTATAGTCAAATGGACCAGAAGCTCCAGGGAACATGATCAGAAGCACCTTTGGCCATGATGTAGTCCCTAACAAGGGGGATCTTGAAGAACCAGGACAGTGTTGCCAAGTGAGTAGTGATGCCTGGGAAAGTCTTTGAGAAGCCTGTGGCCTCAGTGCAGAAGTTGCAGAAGGCGCCGAACGTCAGGAGACCATGGGGATGGACCCCTATGATGTAATTGTGTGAAGGTGTCAGGTCCTTAGTCTTCATGATCTGCAGCCATGGAAACAAATGGCATAGAGGGCCAGTGAGCTCATATGGAGCAGCAAGGTGAAGACATGTCAGGGATTTGGGTATTCTCTGAAACAGCTGCCTAACAGACAAAGCACACAAGGGTTTCAAAAAGCCTGGACTTTGATTTCCACAGGCTTAAGGGGACAAGATAGGATCTGGGACAAACAGTACTGATGAGCCACTTGCTTGTGGCTTCAAGCAGTTTTAGTCATCTGTGTCTGTAAGAACCATGCACATTATCATTTTATTTGTGTAATGTTATGTTATGTGTCATTACCAGGAAGCTCTGCTCTAAAAAAATCAGACTTGGGTGGGAGAGATGGTTGAGTAATTAGGAGCACTTGCTTCACTCGCAGAAGACCTGATTTGGATTCTCAGCACCCACATGGTTACTCACAACCTAGAACTGCAGTTCTAGGGGATCCAGTGCTCTCTTCTGGTCTCCTAAGGAATTGAATGCATGTCGTACACTCACGTACATGCAGGCAAAAAGCAAAAAACTCATACACAAATAAAAATAAATAGATTTTAAAAAATCAAGACAAGAACTATGTTTGCCATCCACTTTAAAGGGTGTACCCAGAGGAGCCTCAGAGTAGTTCATTTCTGGACCTCTTCCTTGGGTTGTCCTCCTTCACCTGCCTCCAGTGTCTGCCAGGTAACTTTTAGTAAACAAAAATGTTGCTTAAGTACAGCCACATCTGTGAGGCATTTCCTTTCTAGCCTCTATCAGAATCACTTGTATCTTGCACCATATTCTAATTGTGCACTTACCTGTTCTCCCCATCAGATGTGAGCTTCTTACATATGAAGAATCACATTGTAGTTACTTCTCTGAGGCTCAAACGTCGTTAGTTGAAGTTTTTGGATCATGTCTGTAAACTGAATGACACTTTCCTTCAGCTTATGTCAAATGATAGGTCATGCCAAGAGTTTCCAAAATACCCCAGCAAAGTACAGAAGAGTGTTGTAATCTACCCAGAGCTGACACTTTGTCAAGATGCTCCATTTCCTTATGGACACTCTGAGTCATTTGATATAATGCCTGCATTTTGAGTGTTGAGGGGTACCCTGGGAAAGGAATATTTACTGGAATGGGGAAGTAGTCCCTGGTGTGGTCCAGATATGCTAGCTCCTTACCCAGGTTAAATGCCTGCCACCTGAGACAAAAGTGCCAGTAGAGGATATTAGTATTGCCACTCCATACCCATCACCCACCCAGAGATTCCCTAGCAACTTGGAGGGACTACCTCCAAGAAGTATGAAAGGAAGACATCTCAGAATGGTTCCAGCTGCCTAGTGTTTGTGGCCCTAAGAACTTGAAAGAGAGATCTGTGGTGTGGTGAGTGGAACCCTCCTACAAGCAGGGTTCTAGACTAGGGTAGAACAGTCTTTTTCCTAGACTCATGAGTCTTACCTTGATTTGGAGTCTTCCAGTCCAGGAAGAACCAGATAAAGTGCTGGTAGCAGCCACAAGGGTGTGAACAGTAGGCAAATGAACAATGGCTGAACGATCCCAAAACAGGAATGCTTGAGACTATGAAGAACTGACACATCCCGTCTCTCCTCTTTTCCATAACTCCCTCCCCCACCCACTGCAGAGGCCTGTTCAATAGCCTTGGGGACTGCCCCCACAGGTCTAGCCCCACCCACTGCCCTTTGACACTTTCCTGTGACTATGGGGAAATTGGGATGAAGAAAGGAGAACATGACTGTCATCCAGTCTAAGTGGCAGGTACCCAGAGAAGGGAAATTCTCTCACAGGCCACTCAGAGACCACAGGGATATAAACTGAAGGAGATAACTGATGAGAAGAATATTCTAGGGGTTATGGGGGAGGGACACCTGGATTTGGGTTTCTGATGCCACCAAGCAGAGTGATAAGAGGCTGCCCCCTCACATATTTATTAAAATAAAGAAATCTAAATTGGAGAATCTCTGTTAACTGAACTCCAGGTTTTACTTGAATTTCACTGCTGCCCATTTTCTGATCCCATTAAGATTGCACATCCCACCTAATAATCGTCTTCTTAGTCTCCACATGCTCCTGGTTTTCTCTTGTCTTTCTTGATGTTGACACTTTTGAGGTGTTCAAGTCCATTTTGTTTTGAGATGGAGTCTTGCTATATAGCTCTCACTGGCCTGGAGGTCTCTATATAGGCCAGGCCGGCCACAGAGGCTCTACTGCTTCCTGAATGTTGGAGTTACAAGTGTGAGCCTCAAATCTGTTCATTTTAAATGTGTGTGTGTGTGTGTGTGTGTGTGTGTGTGTGTGTGTGTGTGTGTGAAGGTGAGAGGGCAACTTGTGGGAATTAGGGAATTGGTTCTCTCTTTCCAACATGTGGACTCCTGGGATCCAGCTCAGGTCATCAGATTGTACTGCAAGCTCTTTTGCCCACTGAGCTATCATACTAGCTCTCAAGTCTGTTTTAATATGCAGGTTTCTCTGCTAGTTTTTACTTTCCTTGATGTTGAAATCTAGGTGATGTCCAATTACAGGCCAAACTGGAGACGAGGTAAATTCCTCACTCATCTCTCGGTCTCCTTTTCTTGCCCTTATAACTTTATACACATTATAGAATATTTTGTTGTAGTGTGTGTTATTTTCACTTTTCCCACCTGAAGATTCTATGTATTTGAAGAGAGATAGGCCACCTTTTATTTGCCAAAGTAACGTGTATGTGTATGTGTGTGTTTGTGTTGCTGGAGACTGAACTCAGGACTTTGAACATACTGGACAAGTGCTCTATGGACTGAACTACATACCTAGTAGTGTGACGATTCTTAATGGCAAGTTCTAGGGCATTGATGTCAAGTGTGCAATCCTGAGGGTTTGGGGTTTGATTTCTGTGAGCACATGACTACTTTTGTGTAATGAGATCACTGGAATCCTATGGAGGCATATGTTTTGGGGACCTCAATGAGGGATACTAAGATGCACAGTAATAGAGAACAAAGGACACTTTTCCAAAAGGGAGAAGAGAGACTGCAAGAGAGAAAGGCAGGTGTGGACTGATCTTTGAGGCTGTTTGGAGTTAAGGAAAGTTCCATATGCTTTGCTTCTCCTTATCCCAGAGTGCCCTCCTCTTCAGGGTCTTCCTGTTGGTTAGAAGCTACCTGGCCCCAGGGTAAGTGTTATGTATTGCTGGACATCTGCTGTGCTGAGGTAGTGCCATCAGCTGGAGTTGGGGATGAGGTCGAATCCCTGGCTCTCTGTCTTTCCAGAAGAAAATGTCCTACATCACCTTCCTGCCCACACTCGCTCATCCTTGTAAATTGTTTTCTCCAGGAAGCCAGCCTCCTAGCTTAATTTTTTAATAATGTACGAAGTCTCAGGATTCCTTTCTATTTCCTCCTGTCCCCCTAAAAAAAAAAGACAAGTTGTTTAGAAAACACTATAACTACAGAAAGTGTGTGTGTGTGTGTATGTGTGTGTGTGTGTGTGTGTGTGTGTATTCCATTTACTGCCAGATTCCACCCCTAGCATTGGCATTTTCATATGTCAAATATCATGAACCTCTACATGATAATAGTGTTTTAATATCAGTTGAATAACATATTACACACTGAACCTGCTATGTACATACATTATGATGGCAATTACACCCATTTGAAACAATATATGTGCAAGATACCATTCATGAACTTTAGACAATAGTCTGTGCTAATGAAGTTACTTCCCCATGCCTCAGCAAATGCTTCCTACAAGTTGGAAACAATGGCTTCTTGCTTCTTTTTAAATAAAAGTTTATGGAGCTGGAGAGGTGGCTCAGTGATTAAGAACACTGACTGCTTTCCAGAGGACCAGGATTTGATTCCCAGCACCTACATGGGGGCTCACAAACATTTTTAGCTTCAGTTCCAGGAATATAGTGCTCTTTTCTGGCCTCCATCAGCAGCAGGCACACACATATATACAGATATACATGGAGACAAAGTATCTATACACATGAAATAAAATAATTACAATTTTATTTTGTTCTGATTATGGAAATAACCCATGTAAATTAGTCACTTTTCGAAGTACTCAGGAAAGTGTAACCAGAACAAAAACCACATATAACCTCAATATTCACAAGTGATCACTACTAACTGCAAATATTTGGGTGTCCATTTTTCTTTTTTCTTTTTTCCCAGAGAGCAGATTATTTATGTGTTTAAATACTTGAGAAGTTTCTGGAAACATGACTAAAGAGAAATGAAAGTACAGTTATAGCAATTCAAATAAAATAAGATCAGGTTCTTGGGCAGAAAGTACTGTCTAGTTCCTTCTTCAGCAGCTGTGATATTGTGGGAAGTCACAAGATGATGAGCTTCTATACTCATCATTAAGGAACACTTTTTATCAGAATATTCTTTCTAAATCAGAATGTTACCCTCTTTGGCTTAGGGGAAAAACCCCTCTATAATCTGAAAGGCCCTAACTTTAAACAGAACAACACAGTGAAATGAATCTTCTCAGTCCATTAAATGACATTTGGCTGACCCAAGTCCTATGATGATATCACAGACAGCATCAATTTTCTCAATAATTTGATAGTTGTCATTGGATTGATATACAACACATAAGTGAACCATAAAACACTGGACAGATTTTTTTGTCAAGTTTAAACTTTTATGTATTGATTTATGTTATTTTATGTATTAAATTTGATTAATATATTCATTAGAAAAGATTGTGCCAATTTGATTTATATGACCAATGCTCAAATTTAATAGAATCCTAAATCTTAAGTGTAAGTATGTTTTTTGCTTTTTTATGTTTATTTATTACTTCATTTTTCCTATACAAATGTTGTCATAGATATAAAATTGCTGTTGAGTTTGGATTCATGAGTCCAACACATCAAGATGTGTATCTGAGATCTCACTTAAGTGACTTACCTGCTTAGTGTTTCCATTTCACCATCTGTAAAAATTACATATTGACTCATATCACAGGATTGTCATTTTTATAAAATAATTCATCCAGAGTCCTTGGCTCAGTCCTTTCCTCATATATTGGCCCATACTAAAGCTTCAATAAATGAAACAGCCAAAAAGATCAATTTTGGTTATTTAATGTAATTAATTAAAATTGAGTCATATGTCATATTCCATTTTATAAAGTTCTTTGTATGAAATAGTATACTGTGACATTCTTTCATGTCACTACAGCATCATATATATAATATTTCACTATATGGCCATGGCATAATTCATCAATCTTTTGTTGTATGCGAAGGATTATTTTTCTGAACTAATAATTAATTGGTAGGTTAATTACTTTTGAGACAGTGACTCAATATGTAGTCCTGCTTGTCCTGGAATTTGCTTTGTAAACTAAGCTAGCCTCTAATTTATGGAGATTTCCCTGCCTCTGCCTCCTGAGTTTTGTGACTAAAGGCTTGAACCACCAACCTGGTTTATTTATTTATTTTTGTTTCATTCTTTAAAATTCTCTTATTTTTAATTACATGTATGTGTGTATTTCTGTGTGAGTATGTGAGTGTGGGTGTTGCTGCCTAAGGAGGCCAGAAGTCATTGGCTGCAGTTGGAGTTGCAGGCACTTGTGAATTAGCTGCTTGATTTGGGCCCTGGGAACTGAAATTACATCCTCTGCAAGAGCTGTAAGATCTCTTAACCTCTGAGCCAACACTCCAGCCCCTTTGTATCATCTGAGAGAAGATCTCATGTGGCCTAGGTCTTGAACTTATCCTGATCTTCTAGCCTCCACTCCCGATTGCTGAAATCACAGGTGTGGCTACTATGCCCACTCAGAAGCACTAACTTTGAGATTTGTACTTTCCAAACTCTAGTCACATTTCTTGGTCCTTTAATTGTAGGTGAAAGGCCACTCACTGGTGAGCATACTTCCATTATTATGTTCAACATCATCTCCCCCAATGAATTTTAATTTAGGCTAGAACAGGAGTAAGATGCTTTCCTAGGTCTCCATTGACATGTGTAGGTATGGCATAGGCACCAGAGAGCTAGGTTGCATAGCCTTGTAAGGAGAACCTTGGGCCTGAGGAGAGACCATGACCCTCTTCTCCAAACAGTTGGGCAAGTAGGTACTCCTCCTTCCCTTCCTCCCTCTGTCTGTCTGTCTGTCTGTCTGTCTGTCTGTCTCTCTCTCTCTCATATATATATACACACACATATATCTTATCTGGCAAACCTACTAAACCTGGTAGTGCTGCTGTTTAGATCCACCTGAAAATAATTAATTTAATTTTAGGGGGAGTGCTGGGGAACCTGGAAAAATAGGAGTTTCAAATAATGCATTATTGAGGTCAGTCTGTACTCAGAATAAACTTGAGTAAGATATCTGTGTTTCATATTATTTTCTTTCCCCCTTGAAAAAAGAAAATGAATCTAGTTTTACCTGAACTAAAATGGTGAGAGTATTTTACTATTTCCATGGCCAGAATATCTCGGACATCCAGGGACTTTTTTGGTCTGTGGGTATACTTGTCTTCCCTTAATAGCAGTAAAGGAAATGCAATTATAATGAAAAGAAATTAGGAAGCCTGAGAATATGGAGACCTGCTTGTTAGTAAGAACACTAATCTTTTGTCTTCGTTGTTGTTTTTCCTAATGTGACCTCATTGAATTATATTAATTATAATCTTTTGTTGATGACATACTCTCTGCTCTCCTTATTTTGTGATTTTATGAGACAAGGGTTTCATGTAGTCCATGTTGGCCTCAAACTTGTTATGTAGATGAGGTTGGCCTGAACTCCTGATCCTCCTGCCTACACTTTCCAAGTGATAGGCTTACAGGTATGTGCAACCTGGCTCTTGATACTCATCACTTTATGGGCCTTCTTCCCTTCCTTCCTTCCTTCCTTCCTTCCTTCCTTCCTTCCTTCCTTCCTTCCTTCCTTCCTTCCATATCTTCCATATTTCTTGGCTCATGCTATTCCTCCTCATTACACTATCTCTACTACCCATGAATTCTGTCAGTACACATTTGTTTGCTGAAAAAAATTTGGGAAGAGTTTATTTCTTGAGCACTACACATGGAAAGTGTCAATTGCCTCTAACTTGCAGCTTAGCTGCTCCTTGGCTAGTATTGCCTTAACTTCTTCTTCTGTAGACTGAATGTTTCTTTCTGCTTCACTAACTTCGGAAGTAGAAATCTTATTTGTCTTGTTTGCAGTCCCCAGCCTCTAAGGATTGATCAGACAGCATCAAATGTGCAAGTGAGTTATGTCAAAATATCATGTGGGCAGAAGCCAGCAAAAATAGGTAAGAGGAGAGGATGCACAAGTGGTAACAGTCTCCTGAATCAATGCCTAGTCGTATGGAGATCTAGATATCAAAAACAGGTTGAAGCTGTATTTTCAGGAGTAAGAGGTCAGCAGTGTGGCAAGGCTGAGAATAAGCAAAAGCCAAAGCCATTCTCAAAAGTGACAAAGTCAGTAGAAACTATGGTGGTCCAGGTAAAGATTACTAGAGCTCAAAGGGAAAAAGTAGCTTGATCTCTTTCAATCCACGTGACTGGAAACAATCAGACAGAGCTTTTACCATTTCACTACCTACCTTGTCATGCTGGCCAGTGTGCCCTGTGGTGTCACTGGCTAATCTCAGCTTGTTTCTCATATTACTTTGTCCATCTCTGGAAGTCTGCAGACTTCTCTAAGCTTTTCTAATGGTGTGTGGAAATAGCCAAGCTGAAGATGGGAAGGGCTGGGGATTCTTTCATTGCAGCATGACAGCTGCAAGAGTGAAAAATATAGATTGTAAAGAATGAACTTGTCATCACAGAATGTGGCCAGGTAACTGATGACTGGAAAACTTGTTTCAGTCCTGTCTAAGCGGATTAATCTGTAAGGGACTAAGAGCTACTTAGCCTAAAGGGGAAGCTTATTGGCTACAAACTCTCTGGTGCCTATGCACCTTCAAGGAACTACTTGGAGCTACTGCCTGTGACCACTGGGTGGGTGACAACATGGTTCATCATGCCCTTAATACAGTAGTTTACTCCACACTGGCCATTGGTGTTTCTTAGTTTCTTAGTTAGAAGAACTTAGTTTCTCAGCCTTTTCAGTATTGGTTCTAGAGGGACTGACTATAAGTCATAAACAATCATAAAAAAATACATGTTTACCTTCCCCTAGAGGCATTGCAGATATGTCTGCTGTGTCACATGTGCATCACTAGGTGGCAGAGAAGAGAGAGTCTAGGTCTACATTCAGTGCTCTGACCTATGAACAGCTGAATGGGATATTTGCCTAACATTCCCTGAAAAAAGCAAGCCTGAAACCACACACAGATCGGCGTCAGGGGACCCAGATAGGAAGCTAGCCTGTGAAGTTCACAGACTAGCACCAGGCAAGCACAGATGGGCTCTCAGGACAGGAAGCAAGCCAAAGACTAGAAGAACCCTGCTTGGTACCATGGACCCCAGGCAGATGACCACTTGTGAGAGATGGAAAAGGAGTGAGCTCCAGACAACCACTAGACTGGTACCATGGGGTCTGGATAAGGAGCTAGCCTGAGATGAACACCAGTCTGGTGCCATATAGCCTAGGGTCAGACCATACTAGAGATGACCCCTGCCAGTTGCCATAATGCCCAATGCACAAGTAGAGTGTGACACTCCTCAGACCACTCCTGAGATCCTGAGATAAACCAAGATGCTCAGAGACCCGGGCACCACTAAGAGGGACAAGTAAGTGGTGGGAAATGGAAGAAAGGGAGAAGCAGGATGTGTGTGCAATGAAGACAGGCTGAACTGGAGACTTGAGGGTAGTGAGGAACAACCTGATGTGAGTAGCTGGTGATGCCACCTAGGAACATGATGGGGTCCTGGCCTCTGCTGCCAACAGAGGCTGTGTCTGGATCTGTGGCCCTACAGAAGCAGGGTCTGTGCCACCAAAAGCCAGATGGGCATCCTTGGTCTGGAGACATGTTGATGTTTGAGGACTGTGCAGAACTGGTCCAACCCCTACCTGGGCATCATGGGAGAACTGGCCCTAGAGGCATGAGAGCAGGATAGTTGACCTTGCCCATAGCCAACTGCAGGACTCAGGAGAGCAGGCCCTGCACATTTCAGGACTTACAAGTGAGCTGATCCTAAGAATGTGAGCTTAGGAGAGCTGGCTCTACCACTTATCTCCTGGTGGTGGCATACCCTTCCTCAGTCCTCATTACCCATAGTAGGTGAGAGACCTGGCCCTGGGGTCATGATTGCAAGAGAGCTGGCCCTGTCCTTCACCAGCTGCAGCACTCGAGAGAGTAGGCCCTGCACCTGGCCTGGGCAGCACAGTACAGCTGGCCCTGGATGTGGGGGTTGCAGGCCCAGAACCAGGGTTTTGAGTTGGTCCACACCAACATACACCAGATGGATGAACTGCTGGAGTACATGAAGAGGCCAGTTCTACAGACCCAAAACCACAGGATCTCCATGACACAGGGCAACAACAGGATATCTGAGAGGGTATCAGTGAGGTTTCAGTATTGACAGAGTAGCAGAAGCCAGAGGACTCATACCAGACCAAGGAGCCATTATAATGAACATTTGCAAGCAAAAGAATGTGTACATCTTCCGCAATGAAAATTTTTTTTCTGTTGGGAGAGGTTGCAAGGGTGGAGGGGAGGTTTGACGGGAGGTGGGAGATGAGTGGGAATAGAGTTCATGTTGTGAAATTCACAAAATAAAAAAAAATAAAAGATTTTTAAAATGTATGTCTAATCTGGTGGGAAAAGTTAGCTAATATGGTTTGACTCCTCCAAGGCTCTACTATCATATTAGCTTCCATACTCACTGTAGCTGCTGAGGGGGAGTGGCCATCTGCCACTGTAGGGTACTGGGAAATTATATCAGCTTTTTATTGTCCTTGATCTGTTCTAAAATATAAACTTTGTGTATGGATTAGTCAGCTAATGGGAATGAGAGAAACATTATTATGGCCCAACATTAGGATTTGTTTGCATGCAGGATGTAGGAAAATGTAGGTGTCTAGTTCTACTAGATAAGCCAGAGATAGTGAACACAAATGTCTTTAGGGACCAGAGGTACTGAAAATGAGAGAACAAGTTGATAGTCATAATAAGAAATGATAGAAGTGTGATGACCCAGAGAGATGCCTCTAAAGGACTTCCAACTTTTTATTGTAAGTAATTTCAAACATACAAAAATTTTAAAAGACTAATATAAGGAATACCTGAATATCATCAGCTACCTAAATGCAATACTCGCTAATGTTATGCTTATTTATTTTGTCTCTTTCTATGTACACATGGATGTTTGTACATATGTACATATGTATGCATGCCTTAATTTTTAGAAGTACATCTAACTATAAAAATGATGACCATGTTTTCTAAACAAAACAGAGCTATAGATTTGCCCCAAGACTGCTTTGTGAACTATTGGAGATAACTAGTGTGGAAGCACAGACATGCCTGAATAAGTCCTGATAGTTTAGCCAATACCAATGAAATACGACATGGAACAAAGTGGATTAGCAGAAATTGACATGGCCTTCCAGTTACCTCCCATCCACCTTGTTTCTGGAAACAGTATGCAATCCTTTATAAATCTGCTCATGTTTTTCTCTTTTTTATTTGTGATTTTATGAAATGCATCATACATATAAAGAGTTGAAAGAAAAATAAATGAACATATATCAAGGCTCTTAGTTTGGTTTCCCAGTACTGTAAAACAAAACCAGAAAAAATGAAAATGATAGTACTAGTAACTTCTGAGGCCCTTATTATGCTCTTAACTCAACTCATCTTATTCCCCTGTACCACACACATCCACTACATTGCTGTTTGTCTTTTATTCTGCATTTGTAATTTTATCCCATATACATGTAAGTCTTCTAAACAAAAGATATTTAAGTTTGCCTTCATTTGATATAGACATTTCTAGACTTATGATTATTTTACATCCTGACAAACTCCCTCAACTAAAACATATTGTAAGTTGAAAATGAATTTGATACCATTGACCTGCCAAGCATGATAGCCTAGCAACACAGCGTACTGCAGAATATTTGTTCTTTCCCTCTCCATTGTGTGGCTCACTGCCACTGCTAAGTATCCCAAAAGAGAATCACTGACCTGGGAAAAGATTCAAATTTCAAAATACAGTTTTTAGTTAATATACGTCATTTTGCACTGTCAAAGTTGAAAGACTGAGAGTCAAATCACCATTGAATGCAGCATATTAGTCATCTTTCTGTCACTGTGTCAAAATATATGAGATAACCAGCTTAGAGAAATGAAAGCTTTATTTTTGCTTGTAGTTCCAGATGATTTGATCAGTGGTCATCTTTGCAACACAGCACGTGATGGTAGGAATGTGTGGCAGAGGAGGCAGCTGATTAGCAAAAGAGACAGACAGGAAGGGGCCAGATTCTCAGCATCCCTTTCAAAAACACACTTCAAATCACCCAACTGCATTCTAATAGGGTTCACCTCCTAAAGGTTCTATCATCTCCCAATATTACCAAACTGAGGATCAAACTTTTAATAACACATGGAGATTTAGGAGTCATTCTGAGTTGAAACTATCACACTCAGGTATTGTCACTACACACACACATTGACATATTCAAAGGACTATTGATAGTTGCTGGCATATAGTAAGAGCTCGATATTTGTTTGAATTCTTTTTTCCTAGTTTGTAGGCTGTCTTTGTTTTACTCAAAATTTTAAATTCTTGGCTGGCCTTTAACCCCAGCATTTGGGAGTAAGAGGCAGGATTATCTCTGTGAGTTCAAGGGCAGCCTGGTCAACAAAGCAAGTCCAGGACATCCAGGGGTACACTGAGAAATCCTGTCTTGAAAAGCCAAACTCCTTGAACAGAACACCAATAGCTCAGGCTCTAAGAACAACAATAAATACATGGGACCTCATGAAACTGAAAAGCTTCTGTAAGGCAAAGGACACTGTCATTAGAACAAAATGGCAGCCTACACATTGGGAAAAGTTCTTCACCAACCCCACATCTGACAGAGGGCTAATATCCAAAACTTACAAAGAACTCAAGAAATTAAACACAAAGAAACCAAATAATCCAATCAAAAATGGGGTACAGAGCTAAACCTAGAATTCACAAAAGAATTTCTAATGGCCAAGAGACACATGTAGAAATGCTCAATCAACATCCTTAGTCATCAGAGAAATACAACTGAAGACTGAGATTCCATCTCACACCTGTCAGAATGGCTAAGATCAAAAACTCAAATGGAAGCACAGGCTAGTGAAGGTGTAGAGAAAGGGGAACACTCCCCCATTGCTGGTGGGAGTGCAAACTTGTACAATCACTATGGAAATCAGTCTGGCGATGTCTTAGAAAACTAGGAATAGCTTTACCTCATGACCCAGCCATATATCCAAAATATTCTTCACCAAACTGCCAGGACATCGGCTCAAATATGTTCATAGTAGGTTTATTTGTAGAAACTAGAAACTGGAAACAGCCCAGATGCCCTTCAACTAAAGAATGGATAAACAAACAAACAAGCAAACAAAATCCTGTGGTACATTTACACAATGGAATACTACTCAGCTATCAGAGACAAGGAAATCATGCAATTTGCAACCAAATGGATGGAACTAGAAAAGCTCATCCTGAATGTGCTAACCCAGACCCAGAAAGATACGCATGGCATCTATTCACTTAAAACTGGATTCTAGAGATATAGTATAGGATAATGATCCTACAACCCCAGACCCAAAGAAACAGGAACCTAGTGTAACAATCCTAGGGGAAATTCCACCCAGCAGCAGAGCAAAGCAAAGGCTGAGACACACAGTCAAACATTAGGTGGAGTTCTGGGAGTCCTATATAAGAGAGGGAGGAGGAATAGTGAGACCCAGAGGGGACAAGATCAGCACATGAAGATCAACAGAAACAACCAACCTAGGCCCCTAGAGGCTTACAGAGACTGATACACTAACCAAAATAAGAAGAAAAAAAAGCTTAGACTAGACCTAGTCCTCCCTGCACAAATATAGATGATAGGCAACTTTGTAGTCATACAGATCTTTCAGTAAGTGGGGGGTGGGCAGTCTCAGTGATGGACTTTGTTACCTTTTAGTGCAACACTTTACCTTAACTGAGTTGCTATGTCCAGACCCAGAGCAAGAAGAAGCTCTTAGCCCTCATGTGACTGATGAACTGAGGGGGGCTGATATGTAGGGGATATCTCCACACTGGAGGAGAACATAGATGGGAGAGCGAGTAGAGGGTGGGAGGGTGGAACTAGGAGGGAAGGAGGGAGGGGGCTGTGATCAAGATGCAACTTGAATTAATAAATAAATGTTAAAAAATTAAATTCTTAATTTTGATGTTGTTAATTATCAACCCATTCTTTTCCTTTTTTTAATTTAATTTTTTTATAATTCTTTAGTTTTTATTTTCTGTGCATTGGTGTTTTTCCTGCATGTATCTATGTATGAGGGTGTCAGATCTTGAAGTTACAGATAGGTGTGAGGCGCCATGTGGATTCTGGGAGTTGAACCTGGATCTTCCAAAAGAGCAGTCAGTGCTCTTAACTGCTGATCCATCTCTCCAGCCCTTAAATTTAATTTTTAGATTGTATTTACATCATTCCTACCTCTTCATCACTCTCTCCAACCAACTCGTCCTGTGCCCACAACTACTTTTCAAATTCATGACCTCTTTTTCTGTTATCATTACACACACACACACACACACACACACACACACACACACACACACACA